>CAUYQG010214730.1:0-16628 GCA_963574415.1 Tarsius wallacei | reverse complement strand
ACGCCCGGCTAATTTTTGATTTATTGTAGAGATGAGGTCTCGCTTGCCCAGGCGGGTCTCGAACCCACGGGCTCAGGCAATCCACTCACCTCAGCCTCCCAAAGGCGCGGGATTACAGGCTGAGCCACCGAGCCCGGCTTTTCAGCACATTTTTATTGAACAGTCATGTAGGTCCCTGTGCTAGGCCTGTGGGGCCTGCAAAATGGAGTACGAGAGAGTTGTGACACTCTTGTGGCATGTGTTTTAGGAAAAGAGTAAAGATAGATACACACGGAAAAATCCATACTACAGTATACAGTGGTGCCCTGTGAAAGGTGTTTCAGAAAGGCCTCTGGTCTGGTTTGAGCAAGCTCCCGTTCCTCCCACCTCCCTACGTGCCAGGAACTTAAAGGGAAAGGCAACCTATTTATTTGGGTTTTGAGGACAAAAGGAAACATTAGATATGGCACCAGTTGCCTATTCTTATTTTCCCCCTCCTTGTCCCAAAGAAGGCCTTCTGGATAGACATGGTTGGTGACCGCTGTGTGAATATTCCTTCCTGGACACTCCCAGCGGCACCTGATGATTTTCATTTCGGTTGCTTAGCTTGTTCTTCACAGCAGAATTTGGAAAGTTTGAGTCATTGGAGTCAGAGTGAGTCACTTGCACTTCACAGCAGCCCTTCCTGTAGCAGGGACTCAGCTCTCTGTTGGTCCAGCCATCCCTAGGCACTGCCCTTCCCCAAATCCACCAGGAGCAGACCCTTGATGGGTCCCTTTCTACTAAGGGATTTTCGTCAGAAGCAAGGCCTTCTAGTATTGACTCAGTCACACCTGAGACGCAGCCTAATAATTAATGGTTCAACAACCTCAGCCTATTAATAATAGTCATGGTAACATTTATTGTGCCAGGCACTTTGCTGAGCACTTTTCAAGTACCTAACCCTCACCAGCTCCAAGAACCCAAGTGCGATTTTGCCCAGTGGAACCCCAGATTGTTTAGAGTAATCAGATAGCATTAAGTAGCAGTATTATCCTCAATAACAAAAGAGAACTGAGACATCAGAAGGTTGAATAATTCACCCAGGTTCATATAGTCAGTCTGTTAAGTAGAAGGCCTCTGATTGATATCCAGATAGTTGACGACAAACCCACATACTTAATTTGATTAAGAACAGTAGAACTCTTTCTCTGCCTCGGTCATGTCGATCAGTAGAAACTTTGCTCTGGTCTGTTGTTTATTTTAAACCAAAAACATACCCACTGTTAATATGTGTGACTTCACATTTCTTTTTCCTTCCAAGAGAAAAGAGTCATAGTCCTGTATTTATGTAAGAAAATCCTAACACACAGGCTTATACCTGCTTTGCCTCGTCTTCTCATACTTCCTCTGTGGACAATCACAGTCACGACTTAGGCCAGCAAAAATCCTTCAGCAGTTCTACAAAGGGTGCTGTGGGAGTCTGGAGAGAGACTTTGATTAGTACTGAGTATTTGGCTGGGTGTCTAAGAAATACTCTTTACCTTGATAGTTTAATACGACACTCTTGAAGCCAACTTTCTGGGTATTTAGGTTAGAAAGAACAATCTCTATAGCATGTTAGAAGGAGCTTACCAATAGATCCTTTGGCTTACCTTTTGCTTAGTCCTTACAGTGTTTCTATGGGGCTTATGCAATTGTCCTTCGCTTTTTTGAGTGTTTTACTCAGAATTGGCTAGGAGGTATCATTTTGCGATAGCCTTCCTTGGTTGTATGAGCATTCTGAGTTGTATTTCCTTCTCAAGTTGGCTGCTCATTTAGAACAACCTAGTAGGTGCATTTTTTCCCCCATTGCACTTACCAGTTTTTAACCTGACATGATTAGGGTGACAATATTTGATTAAAAGACCATCATTCTTATGAATTTTGTGAAAATGCAGTCATTTCTGGCATGGTAGGAGGGAGGAGACTTTCTAGGCATGGTCTCTTCTGGAAATCACAAGAACAGTTCTTTTCTTTGCCTTTGCATGTGCTGGGCACTGTGCATAAGGCTTTTGCACACATTATATTGCTTACTTTTTGTGTGTGTGTCGGAGTCTCACTCTGTCGCCCGGGCAGGAGTGCAGTGGCATGTTCACAGCCACCGCAGCCTCAACTGCTGAACTCAGGCAATCATTTGCCTCCGCCTTCCAAGTAGCGGGAACTACAGGCATGCGCCACCATGCCCGGCTAATTTTTTGATGTATTGTAGAGATGAGGTCTCATCAAGTTGCCCAGGCTGGTCTCGGACCCCTGGACTAAGGCAATCCTCCCGCCTCAGCCTCCCAAAGTGCTGGGATTACAGGCTTGAGCCACCGCACCCACCTGTAAAAGGAGGCTAACAGTACCTCCTTCCATGAGTTTGTTGTGAGATAGGGAAAAGGCACTATTAAAGCCTGCCTTAGGGAGTGTGCTCAATAAACATAAAAACAATTCTGTCCTTACGAGATGAACATTGCCTTTCTTATTAAGCTGATGAAGTAACGGGTCAGAAGGGAGAACACACACCCGGAATCACCCTTGCTGAGCTGGGGTTGGATTCAGGGCCCTCTCACTGAAAAGCTTTGCCTTCTACCCATGAGGCCACACTGCCTCCACACCTCTGCTGCTTCTTGGTGCAATGGCAGCAGTTGCCTCCGTGGACCCCTGGCTTCCTGAGAGTCCTAAACCACCGGGCTTTTTTCTTCCTGCTCCCGAAGGAGTAATGCAATTGCTGAAAATGGTTGATAGAAAATCCTACTCTTCCTCAGTGCTCTCTCCTCTTTCCTGTTCTTGCACACCTCCCAGCTTCGCAACTGGGTCACCACTGCACCTGTTATCTTCTGTTTCCCTGCATCATTGTTTTGTATCCTTTCCAGGGAGTGAAGCATGGCTCCCTGCTTCCCTGCCATCTTCCTTCCCTGTTTGTACTGCCTTTTTCTCTTTCCTGCTTCATCTGACTTTACATCTCCAGTAAGGGGGGGAGGGGGCGTGAAGCTGATCAGATCCCTGATTGGTAGCCAGTAGCCTCCCCAGCAGGCTGTGGATTGATGGAAGTGATAGGGGCAGCTAATAGGCTGCATCTGATTGCAGTGAAAATGGGGTTTGAAGCAGAAGCAGGCACTTCATGCCATTGGAAGAAAGAAGAGCTAAATAAACTCTCCAGCTAACTCCAGTCTGGCTAGGAGGCATCCAGGAATTCATTTTTCTCTTCTGAGGAGCCATTCCTTCTTTTTTTTTTTTTGAGTTGGAGTCCCAGTCCGTTGCCCAGACTGGAGGGCAGTGACATGCTTCTGGCCTTTGCAGCCTCAACCCGCTGGGCTCTGGCAGTCCTTCCACCTCAGCCTTCCAAGTAGTGGGAACTACAGGTGCACGGCCACACCCGGCTAATTTTTGATTTATTGTAGAGACAAGGTCTCTCCAAGTTGCCTGGGTGGGTCTCGAACCTGCGGGTTCAGGAAATCCACTGGCCTCGGCCTCCCAAAGTGCTGAGATTACAGACTGAGCCACCGAGCCCGGCCTAAGCCATTCCTTCTTTACACTACCCATAAAAGATGTGCATAATAATCTAATCATATATATATATACTTTTTTTTAGTGGATTGGTGATTTTTCAAAAGACCTGTTTAGTTTTCTGACTAGTGAGACCTCGGGAAATGAATGACAAATGCTTAGCCCTTTGCACCCAGATGTCCCCTCTGAGGGGACAGTGTAAATCTAGCAAACCACTCGGATGTCCCCTGTCAGGGGACATAAAGAGATTGCTGGTGATTACACAGGACAAACTTATGCCAGCACACATTTTTCAAAAATGATGTTTTCTTGAAGGTTTTCATTCAAATTGCATGAATAAGCATATAAAGAGATGGAATATATACTGAGATATATGTAAATATCAGCTGGTGTTATGTAGAAAGAGAATGTTTTTCACATTTTTGAACAATAGACTGGACAATAAATTACATATTATTAACGTAGGAGGAAGAAAATGAGATTGCATTGTCTGCTTGAATAGAAAAACATCAGGTGGAAGACGTCCAACAATTTCGTATCGCACACCATGTATCAATGAACCTGCAATGCATGTTGGTGACTGTTTCACACTTTCTTCTCCGTGCCTAACCTGTGACTATTTAGGGAAAAAAAAGTATGTCCGTAAACATGTAAGTGCCTGTCGGTGCCCTAGCCTTGTTCTGGCTCACACCAGGCACCAACTTCGCAGGGAGCCTTTCCCGCCCCCTCACTAGTTGCCTTACTGGAGACTTTTGGTGACTAGTAAAATGCTGACATCGCATAAGTAGTTCTAAATTTCATCAGTGTTGATTTTTATACTAGGAAGTCAAGCTTAGATTGTTTTCTAGAGAAGTATTTATAATACAGAATTTCAGTGTTAGAAGGGACCTTGGATGTAACTCTAGCCTTACTTTGTAGTCTTTTGATTCAGGCCTTCAGTGTGCATTTGAAAATGAATACCCTGCATTTCTGGTAGGAATATAAATATAATTCTGAGATGTGTCACTCTTCCCTGCTACTTTTGTCTTTGGTCAGTAACAGAACCATCAAATGCACATTCTGTTTTTCTTGGGTACAGAAGTGTAGTGTGTAAATGAATAATTATTCTGAGGCGGTTCAAGCTTAGTTGGAGACAAGAACACGATGGCCCACCTGACATGGGCTTCTTCCCCTTCTATTAATAGAAACACAGGCAAATGAAGTAGCCCACCATGTTGTCCCTTTTCCGAGGGCGTGCTCCCACTCATTGTCACCACCTACCCGTCAATAATCTGTCCTGGTGCTCTCAGGACTACATTGTCAAATTTTGCATTGATCCTGTTTATGTTTTGTCTGCATCTTCTTAAGTGGCCAAGTGTCTTAGTTTAGGCTGCTATAACAATACCATAGATGGGATTAGAGAGAGAGAGAGAGAGAGAGAGAGAGAGAGACTCTTCTTGCAAGGGCATTAATCCCATCATGGGGCATCACACTCATGACCTCATCTATAACTAATTATCTCCCAAAGGCTCCACCTCCAAATATCATTACTTTGGGGATTAGGCCTTCAACAGAAGAATTGTAGGGTGGGGGGCAAAAACACTCAACCCATAATACCAGGTGACTCTCCAGTGTGATCAGTTTCTTTATGACCCTGTACATTGCTCTCTGGACCATGTGGGGCAAAGGGTGAGATTGTGGTATGAAGTGAGAGGTACTTGCCAGGAGACAGGACAACACAGGTCTTATGTATCCTTGTCTGGCTTTTCTCTTCTGTTAGCATTAGCTGCTCATCTTTTCTTTTTCTTTTCTGTAGTTGTCTTTCTTGCTCCCTTTGCAAACAGGGATATGATGGTGCTTCCTCCATTTTTAGTCATAGTCACAGTTTGCTTTGTTAGATATCTGTTAGATAGATATATCTGTACGGATAAATGAGTGATATCTCTTCTAGAGGATTGGCATCTTTGAAGTATGATAGCATATGTACAGCTGTAGTGGTAAATAGGAGCAGTTGTGGAGAAAGACCTATTAATAAAGGTGTGAATTCTGGGGAGTTACATTAGAACAATCCTTTTTTTTTTTTTTAAGGCAGAGTCTCACTCTGTTGCCCAGGCTGGAGTGCAGTGGTAAAATTCTGGCTTACCGCAGCCCCGACCTTCTGGGCTCAAGCAATCCATCTGCCTTAGCCTCCTGCCTCAGCTTCCCCAACAGGTAGAACTACAGGCCATGCCACTACGCCCAGCTAATTTGTACAGACGAGGTCTCTCTATGTTGCCTAGGCTGGTTTCAAACTCCTGGGCTCAAGCGATTCTCCCACCTCAGCCTCCCAAAGTGCTGGGATTACAGACATGAGCCACCGTGTCCAGCCTCAGTAGAACAATTAATGACCCTAAACATTAGAGATATTTAAGAAAGAAAAAGGCTGCTATCTGTCCTGTTTACTTCTTTGATGACTTTTGAAGCTTGGACATTTGAGCATTAATATGTAGGAAAAAAAGAAACCCAAATGGCATTTAGCATGTAGATAATGCCACAGTTGAGCAGGAAGCCCAGCCCTGCTTTCCTAGTAATTGAAGGAACTGAAACCTCGCTTCCCAGTAGAGAACAAATAGGCAAATAAATTGGATGCTTCCTTCTTATGGTTTATTGATGCTGTTTTGACCAAGTAAAAAGATTATTTACTCATAAAAACTCAAATCTAAGGCTTTTTTTTTTTAACTATTGGCTATTTGGAAGAAGCATTAGGAGATAAAAGGAGGAAAGAAGCTAATATCGTTATCTGATGTTTAGATTAAAACCCAAGCAAAACAATTAGATTTATGGTATTTTTCTGTAACTGTTTTCCTTGGCACAGATAATACCAGGCAAGCTTGCCTGTTTTCTGCTTAGCATTACGTTCAAAAGAAGAACCAGGGCTCTGTCATAACACATGATTCTTTTTCATTAGCTGGAAATAAAACAAATTTCAATAATGAGGGGCAAAGGTCTTTGTAACTCAACGTGGTGACAAAGTGTCCCTGGTTTTGCACAAATCTTAGTTCTAGTTGAAAGTTTAATGGTTTGGGGAAATATGACTGAATGGGAATCTCAAATTAACACCCACCTTCCTCATCCCCAAGGCCACATACATATACATCCTGCTGTATGGGGCATGACTTGTTCTAGGTGCATGTGGCATGGATCCGTCCAGGTGTCATGTGTCCGTAGACTGTGGCTGTGGGCTTTAGTGTGTTCTGTTGTATTCTAGAAGGCTTTTCAGTGCATTTGTGCCAGCTAGCTTTGGCTGGCACAAACAGCTTTGGCTGTTTGGGTCTGTGGTCTACAGGGGAAGTGGCACTGGTGTCCTGGCTTGCTCTCATCATATACAACACGCACTCTCAAAGAGAGTTCTGTAGTAAAAACAGATCATACATGTGGATTCTCCTGGACAACAAGAGAGTTTATAAAAACCCATTAGGCGCTAGCACAACTGCCCCATCACAGCAATGTCAAAGCTACTAGGAAGGTTAAATATGCTACTGTATATTGGTAGTGGCAGTAGTGGGAAACTGCCAGGGGACGGGGGACATACCTCATCAACAGGGTATCTGCATAATAAACATTTGTATACCTAATCCTGAATTGTACTCCACATCTTGAAAAGAAAAAAAATGCTACTGCTGAGTCCAGAATTTAGGTTTTCTGAACAATACTGAAGTTTCTGTGGCTTCTGGATTTCTTTCTCTAAAGTATTTGACTCAACATGAAAACATCTTCAAACCCCCCCCCTCGTGCGTGACTGGAGTCGGTAGGAGGGAAGAGCACGCAGCATCTCAATGCCTGGAAGGGGTCAAAGTGCAGGGTGCAGACGAGAGCCAGCAGGTGCTGGCGCTGGTGACATCGCCACCTCCTTAGTGGGATCTAGTTTCCTGCTCAGGAGGAGTTGCTGTGTTTCTTTGCTGAAGGGGAGATAACAAATGCCAGTACACTTAGCCCCGCAGGAAACAGGTATGTATGGCTCACATCCCTCTTACGATACATGTAACTTTGACCTCTTTAAGACTAGTCTCCTTTATAGACAATGGGGGTGGAGGTGGAGGCAGTGGTGAGAGTTGGTGTCTGTAAGGCCCTCTCTGTTCAAATTCTATGATTGGAAGTAATCTGAGTGTAGTCCCTGTGGGTGTGTTTTCCTGAACTCAAGCCTGCAGACATACCCGTTTTTGGGCAATTGGAATAAGAGGAACAAAGGTTTCCTTCATGGTCCTGTCATGGCAGTGAGCTCTTAGAAACCAGGTCTATGTTTTCATCAGGGGCCAGCCTTAAGAGGATTGTTGAATGGAGCCACTCTGTCCTCTAGCTTGGTTGTGGCGCTAGGCTAGGTCAGGCCACAGAATTCCTACTATTCTGTCAGTCTACTTGTCAGTTGACAAATTCATTAGTGTCGCCTGTATGCAGTGCACTATCCTGGACATTGAATAGAGTAATCAATAACAAGGTCTGTGCCCTTGAGACAAGTCTTCGCTTTTGGACCAAGAAGTGACACAAGGCTCCCCTTTCCTGGGTACTGGATTCCAGGACTGGCAGGAGCTCTGAGCTTGAAGAGGGAAATTGGCTTAGAGTGACTGGTGGAGGCAGTGGTGGGTGGGGCCCCTACTCTCCTGACCTCTCCTGCCTCCCTCGCCCCCTATGCTAAGCTGGTCAGAAGTCTTCAGAACTTAGCTCTATACTTTCATCCAAAGGGTTTGGTTACTGGAAGTACGAGTGTGTCTTGCTGGTGTTCTTAGAAACTTATATGTAAAGTGGTTTTTAAAAATAAAATGGGCCAGGCACGGTGACTCAGCCTGTAATCCCAGCACTTTGGGAGGCCAAGGTGAGTGGATTGCCTGAGCCCGCGGGTTCGAGACCTGCCTGGGCAACTTGGCGAGACCTCATCTCCACACTAAATCAAAACTTAGCCGGGTGTGGTAGCACGCACCTGTAGTTCCAGCTACTTGGAAGGCTGAGGCGGAAGGATCACCGGAGCCCAGCAGGTCAAGGCTGCAGTGGCCAGGAGTGGCCACCGCACTCCAGTCTGGGTGACAGAGTGAGACTCCAACTCATAAATAAATAAATAAATAAAAATAAATAAAATAAATAAAATGAATCTTACCTTAAGGTCAGGAGAGCTCTTTTTTTTTTTTCCTTCCTCCTTAAAGAAGTTTTTGGGAAATTCTTGAGAAAGAAATAATAATTTTCATAGTGAGAAGAATCAAGTCTTGATTGATCTGGCTTACAAGTTTTGAGATTTTTGAACATCAGGGACTCTTAATGTGGGATTCAGCCATATGGCATGGGTAGAATAATGCTGCTTATGATGAGAGTGTAGGCCCTAGGGAGGTCCCAGCACACACTTCTGCTTTTAAGTACTAGGCCGAATAGAATGCCACTGGCTTAATTAGTATATCAAACTTGAGCGGGCTGATGAATTTCCTTCTATTCTCTTTTCAGACTTCTGTCATTGCAAAACATTTCCTTGATTTTTTTTTTTTGAGTTGGAGTCTCAATCTGTTGCTCAGGCTGGAGTGCCACGGCCACCGCAGCCTCGACCTGCTGGGCTCAGAAGGTCCTTCTGCCTCAGCCTTCTAAGTAGTTGGAACCACAAATGTGCTTCACCACACCTGGCTAAGTTTTTGATTTATTGTAGAGACGAAGTCTCACCAAGTTGCTCCAGCTGGTCTCGAACCCCTGGGCTCAGGTAGTCCTCTTGCCTCTGCCTCTCAAAGTGCTGGGATTATAGGAGTGAGCCACTGTGCCCGGCCTTCTTTTTTGGAGCAGGTAGAAGCATTCAGAACCGTACAGAAGATCTCAAGCCAGTGGAGAACCAGCCAGGGGCATCATTGCTCATCTGATTTTCTGAACCCAAGATTTAAGTCAGAAACTGTGCATTTGAATCCTGTTTTTGTCACTTTTATACCATTTCCTTCTACTATATGTTGTTACTTGTGATTTGAAGCATATTAAAGCAAATTGAATTTTGACCCCAATAGTTTGGACTCTTTAAAAGAAGATTCTGTAAAGACTTAGGCTATCCAGTGGAAAATGATTTGTTAAGCCTATTGTATTAATATTATACGGACATTTCTTCACATCAAATACCCTTCTAACTCTTTTAGAAATATAGAGGAATCAGATTTTAGAGTTTGATGGGTCCTTGGAGAAAATATATTGCATATTTTCTAGAGTGGGACATGAGATGTGTACAGTCACACGACTCTTAGTAACAGAGCCCAGGAGCACATTTCCAAAGAGAATGCTTGTGACAGAGACTTAGTCCCTAAATTAAAGCTTACCAAGACCCTACCTGACAACTCTTGGAGCTTCTTACATAGTCATGGCATTAAAAAAAAAACTATTTAGTAAATCAAAGTTTTCCTGATTCTAATTGGTCTTTTCCCCAGACCCTTATGAATTGTCAATTTTTCTCAGCTATAGAAGTAATTAGTAGATATAATTGATTAGAAAGGGCTTTAAGTTGAGAACTGATAGAGGAATCTTAGGCCACTCATAGAAAATAGAAAGTGGGAATTAACAAATAGCCAAAATTTAACTGAGAGAAATATTGTCAGAAATCCAGAGAACACTGCCACACTGAAACGGCTGTTTCCGAGGAGCAATAAGTTAGCAGTGAATAAAGAACCTCCTTCCCCAGCTCGCCACACTCATAAGATGTGGAAATTAAAAGCTAGATTGTTTTATTTCTCTCCCTTTTTCATTTTATTCCTGCTGGTTAGTGGAGAAATGATCTTGGATAGAAGAATCACATTAGAACTTTGATAAGTTACTGTTTGAAATAGAGTAGTTTCCATGCTACAAACATTTGGAGAAGTATGTTTATTGAAATACATTTTTATAGAAAATATTACAGAACCTGTAATTGAAAACTTATGGCAGTATTTTGGGGAGTGATATGTTTTTAATGTTAATTTGTGGATTCGCTCTGAACTCCCTTCTGCTGTTTTAGAACCATTGGCTGAGTGAACATTTTCCAAGAGTCCTTTCAGATCTAAACTGTGTTTCATGGAATGGAGTATTTGCTGCTTAAATAATGTATAAATCCACTTGGACAGGAGCTGCCTGTCAGTTTTATTAACTTTGACCTTTTCTCCCATTATAAAGGTGGTTCAGTAAATATTTAATGGGCCCCTTATAGATCTTGACAGTCGGAGCCGTGTTCCTGGAAACTGGGATACTTATATGTGCTTAACAAATGTTGCTTAATCATTATGAATCAGCTCTCAAGGGCAGTTTTTGTTTTGGGGAGGAGGAGTCCTTCTGCCTACGTGTGCTCTTAGGGTTGCACTGCACACTGGGAGTGTCCAAGATGGTAGAGGTTCCCAAGGAACCCTTTAAAAGACAGACAGCAGTTAGCATACATTTCTGCTGTTTGGGGTTTTTTTGTTTGTTTGAGCAAAGGATCAAAATGATGCCAGGTGGACAAAATCACCCTGCCACTCTGCATCGTTAGCAGGACTCTTCCACTCCAAGAGTCAGCAGGCCTGGAATGGCTGAGCTTGCATGGACCCTAATAAAATACAACAAAGGAGAGCCAAAAGGAGAGACGATTCCTTGAGCCAGGAGGGGGCCCCTGCCAAGCTGTCTTTCCCTGCAATTCCATAAAGCCCCATGCATATTGCACTCATTGCAGATTCGGGCAGGGAAGATCGAAACCCAAGTAGCTGACATTTTGAAACACTGTCTTTCAAACTTGTACTGTCCCTTGCTTCCATTGATTTCCCATTTAAGAAGGCTGTAGGAAAAAAACAAATTTGGGCAAAATTCATTGTTTTAAGATGAGTTGTTAGAGCCAAATTATGCCCCTCCATCCTGAGAAATACTCTATTTTTATTATGAATGTGATATATCTTTGTCTTGTATTGGGCAATCACAGGGCTCCCACAGCACATTGACCAAGTAAATCAAAAGCCTGTTAAAAAGCAATATGGGTGCTCCAAACACAGACATTTCAGTCGCATGGGGTCACTGGATAGCTTCATTTTTATGGCCACTTCCCAGGAGCAGATCATTTCAATTGGTTTTGTTTTCTTCACTATTTGCGTGCAACCTGATGGCTTTAGGTAAGGCCATTTATTTTTCAGACCATTATTACCCTTTGTATGCTGGGCCCAGCCCTTTCTTTGGTGGTCACCAGTTTCATTACCATGAGCTGTAATGTAGCTGACTCGGCAAGGAGAATCTATGCCTTGGAAGAGCATTTTGAGAAGAAATTGATTCAGAGCTTTAGAATGAATTACTGTTTGTATGTTTAGTTAGTTCTAAATAAAAATGTTTGAAAGATCTTGCTTAATTTGAGAAGAGAAGAAGAAACATATTGGATGTTATAAATGGTCTCACTCCAAATTCTTAGCTTGGCATTTTCACATTTGAATGTTTTATTTACATCTGTATCAAAATTGGGACACCGTTCAAGGATAACTTTCTTATAGGGAAATTGATAAGAACTCTTATGATCTAAACACAAAAGTAGGGGATTAGCAAAAGAAGATAAAAGTCATTGCCACGTGTCAAATTGAATGTAAGTTCATTTGGCAAGGAGTGAGAATGAGTTGTATTTTAAATCAAAATTTCCTGATGGTTGGAATTAGGGGGATCGACTGTATTAGGGCACAAGAGAGCCTTCTGCAGTAATGGAAAATTTTCTATATCTTGATTGGGGCGGTGGTTATACAGGCATATACTTTTGTCAGAACTCATTAAACTGTACTCTTAAAATGTGTGCATTATGGTTTACCTAAATTATAACTCAATGAAGTGAATTTTTTAAAGTCTTGTTTGGTTTAGAGCTAGGTAGTATCATTTCTCTCTTCTAAAAGAGAAATTGAAGTACAGAGAATTACAGTGATCTGTCCTGAGTAACCTTGAAGCTCAGCAGTTTGTCCAGGAATAAGCAAAGGATGGTGTGCTGACTCGTTTAAACCATGCTGCTTCCTTACCCCCATTAATTGTTCCAGTCTCATGTACATGGAAATGAAATCGACTTCTCTGCCCAGTTTTCTTCAGTGAGCCTATGTCCATTTGTAGACAATGGACAAGGGATATTCATGAGCTTGTTCTTATGATGGATGTTTGTGTCTTAACCACTGACAATGGTTCTGAATGCTGACTCATATTGTGCTCAGATCTGTGTGTGACAAGCCATGCTGTGGTCATGGTATACTGCAGTAGACTGTGAGTTCCATGGTTTTTATTTTCATGACAGTAGCAAGAGTTCTCAGAACTAAGTTTGTCTCTAAGGAAAACCTCTGGATCTTCTTATAAAAAAAAAATGTAGTCTTTAAAACCATGTACACAAAGCATGTATGAATAGTAGTGAAAAGTAAAGAAAAAAGTCAAAATTACCTAAACTCTACTACTGAAAAATATACTCTTAGCATTTTGGAGAACTTTTTTTTTAAAGTGTCTCTCTATAATGTAATCTGATTTCTTTAATTCAACAAAATGATGTTGTAAAATTTTTTTAATATTTTAACTAATTTCCCAGTCCGTTGTTGGACATTCCTACTGCATCCCATTTTTCATCGTGATGTAATGCTGTGATGAACAATCTTGTTTCTTTTCTTTTCTGTCTGGTTATTTTCATATAGACAAATTCCTTGAAGTATAGTGTTAGTAGCTGAATTTGTAATTACTTAAAATATTCAGCCAGGCGTGGTGGCTAATGCCTGTAATCCCAGCTCTTTGGGAATCCAGTGTGGGAGGATTCCTTAAGCCCAGGAGTTTCAGGCATGCCTGGGCTTTATCTCTACAGAAATCAAAAAATTAGCTAGGCCTGGTAGCGCACACCTATAGTCCCAGCTACTTGGGAGGCTGAGGCAAAGGGATCACCTGAGCCCAGCAGGTTGAGGCTGTGGTGAACTGTGATCGTGCCATGGCACTCCAGCCTGAGCAACAGAGTGAGGTCCCAACTCAAACAACAACAAAAATGTTCTAAGGAGCCAAGGTGATGAAGTATTCATAGTTCTGTACCCCCTGTCCTGCTTTTACCAAGTGTGTTTTTCTCCCCCTTTCGTTTCTCTCTGCAGTTGCAGTACCATGCCGGTCTAGCGTCTGGCCTTTTGAACCAACAGTCGCTGAAGCGCTCGGCCAATCAGATGGGAGTGTCTGCTAAGCGGAGACCGAAGGCGCAGCCTACCACTCTCGTCTTACCACCTCAGTGAGTGATCATTTTGAAAAATCCTCCAGTCCTGGGTGAACTTTAACTTGGTACTTGTTTTTGGCCTGTGGAAAGTTACTGGTTTTTTTCAAAATTGTTTCTTTTCAAAAGGTTCTCTTTTAGGATTAGGCACCAAGCATCATGATAACATCGTTTGCATAGATCTTTATGAGGCAGCTCTAGTGCAGTTCATAGTTTATTTATCTTGTGTGTGACTTTTCCACCTAGGATTTTAAGATACCTCCTGGCTTGTTTCCTCATCACATTCTTGAAGTTGGCAGATTATGAGTACAGTTGTCTTTCTTTTACAAATGAGGCAGCTGAGCAGTATGTTTTGTTAAGCAGCAGACCCCCTGGAGAATCTGCTAGAGCTGGGATTAGAATCAGTGCTAGACTCACTTGTCCTTGGAAACAGGGGTCTTCTCCCTCTGTGGCTCAGACTGGTGTTGAGCTCCTGGGATCAAGCCATCCTCCCGCCTTGGCCTCCCAAAGTACTGGGATCACAGGTGTGAGCCACCGTGCCTGACTTCTGTTTAAGATAGTAATATATGTGTTCTTCTTTTTTCTGATAGGTGGGATAATGGAGACAGGAAGGTTCACAGGGCATGCAGCATGATGATTTCTTTCACATGTGTGTGTATCTATGTAGCAACCACTTCCCGAAGCCCGTAAGGCTCGTGTGCCCTGTGATGCCTGTGCTGCCTGCTTCCCAGGTTTCACACTATGCTGGCTTCTTTAAATGGTTCATTTTGCCTGTCCTTGAACTTCCTACAAATGGAATCATACAGTATGTCATTTTTTTGTAATCTGCTCTTTTGCATTCAGCATAGTTAGCTGTTGCACTCACCTCGTCTGTTCTTTTTTGTTGTGGTGTAGTATTCCTCTGATTATGCCACACTTGATTCATCCTTTTACCTGCTGGGCTATTTTGTATTGGAAGCCCTGGCAGATGAGTGCAAGCCTCACTCAATGGCGTGGAATCAGAAATGTGGGCATGGCAGTCCTGTTCATATCTCTTTTGTCACCATGCACACTCCTGGGAGGCGTGGGACTCCCGAGAGCCTGGACTTGGACTTCAGATGCATTTCCTGGCCCGTCCTGCTCTCCTGTTACACCCTCTTTTGTTTACATCCTTAGTTGCATACCGCACTTTTCCTTTCGTAGCCCAAGGGAGTGTTCGTATATGATACTCAATTGTTTGCTTTTGCTCAAGATGTCATCTATGCTCTGTTTGATGAGCAAGTGCCTACTATGTGCCAGGCATGGTTCTAGGCCCAAGGGATATGAACATGGGCACAGATGTGGTCCCAGTTTCCTTAAGCTTTTCATTTGATTGAGGGGAATCCCCCCAAAAAGCACCCCTAAACAAATTAACAAATTAATACCATAGTTTGTAGTTATGATTAGTGCTGGGAAGGGAATACACTGGTGGGGGGAGGTGTGGGCTTGGGGACTACTGCTCGAATAGAGTGATCAGAGAAGGCCTCTCCAAGGAGCGCACATAAGGCAGAGACTTGGGGACTGAGGAAGAGAAAGACCAGTGAAGAGATGGAGGGGCTTCCGGGGTGACTGCTCTGGGGGTTCTTTCTCTACCTGGTGGCCACTCTTGACACCCTTTCTCTGATTTCCAGACTTTCTCTACAATTCACACTTGCTTCCAGGGTAGGACGAGCATAACCAGTGAGTGGTTTTCATTGCCACAGTCATGCACAGGTGCATATTTTTCATAAAGAAGCTCCTGCAGGGACAGCTGCCTCTAGGGAAGCAAGGCGGAGTGTTCGCTGTTTGGCAGAGAGCTTCCTAGGGGACGTGAGTTACTCTATCTGTTGTTTCTCATGTGTTGATTTGGTCATTCTGCAGATCTCAACTTTCAGCTCTCTGAAGTCTAATGGGCCTTGTAACTTGTCACTTTCCCTGCATGGATTGTCTACTGAGGCAAGAGGTCTGGCGAGAAGTGAAAGACTTTCTAATGGTCCCATAAGACTAGAGCCAGAAAGTGTTTGTTGCTAACTCTCTCTTGACAAAAGTCAGTTCTGCGTCCATCTGTTCACCATTTGTTAATTTGCATTGGCTTGAAACCTGTTTACAGGTGACATGCTATTATGAGGACACTTAGAAACTATTTTAAGCATCAGGGCAATCAACAGACTCTGTTCTCATTCCAAAAAAGAAAAAGAGAGAGAGAGAGAAAAGTGGTCACAACTGTCATTATAAATTTATAATAAATCACTCAAAATACTTAGTTTCAAAGAGGAAAGTGGTTACTGTGTCCTAAGAATACAACATTGGAATGATTTCCTATAGTTAGTAGCCTATTTCCTGCGAAAATGGACTGCTACATTTTCACATCATTGAGTTTTTTGGACTCATGTTGTCCTGGAATCCCTTTAAAGAACTACTGTCCAGTAGGTGGGATCTATATCTAAAAGACACCCATTGCACTTTTAATGAGCACCTGTTATGCACCACTCATGTTTGATGTTGGCTAAAAACACTGGCCTAAAAGTTGTTGTTTTTTTTCTTTTCCTACCCTTAAAGTTAAAAAATAGATTGGGTGTGGTGGTACACACTTTTAATCCCAGCCCTCTGGGAGGCCAAAGCAAGAGGATCGTTTGAGGCCAGGAGTTCAAGACCAGCCTGGGCAACATAGTGAGACCTCATCTCTTAAAAAAAAATAAATAAATAAATAACCGAGTGTGGTGTCACACACCTTTAGTCCTAGCTACTCGGGAAACTGAAGCAGGAGGATTGCTTGAGCGCAGGAGTTCGAGGCTGCAGTGAGCTATGATTGTACCACTATACTCCAGCCTGGATGACAGAGCGAGACCCTGTCGCGGCGGCGGCGGCGGCGGGGGGGGGGGGGGGGGGGGTACCAAACATAAATTAGTTATGTATATTGTCAAAAAAAAGGTTAAAAAAGAAAAAAAAAGAAATAAAGACAAATAACTAGAAAGAGAGTCCTGTTTTGGAG
>CAUYQG010214729.1:0-14143 GCA_963574415.1 Tarsius wallacei | reverse complement strand
TAAATAAAAAAAAAAAATAGCCGGGCGTGGTAGCGTGCGCCTGTAGTTCCGGCTACTCGGAAGGCTGAGGCGGAAGGATCGCCGGAGCCCAGCAGGTCGAGGCTGCGGTGGCCGGGAGCGGCCACTGCACTCCAGTCTGGGAGACGTTGTTATACCCCAAATAAAAAAAAAAAAAAAAAAAAAAAAAAAAGAATTCAGAAGGTTAATTGGGAAGTAATAAACATTGTAGGAGAAGTGTGGAAGCAGACAGTCAGGGGGAGCTGTCAAACCTGGCTGGCCACCTGGCAAAATCTCTGCCAGCCCACTGGAGGGCTGCAAAACAAAGATGGCCTCTTGGAGGGCCCATGGGTGGAAATGGTGAGGTGCTGAGAGCACCACTCATCTCGGTGATTCATGAGGGCCACTGGAAAACAGCATGGCATCAGCTTGGTTGCTGTCAGCTGACCATACTGATCCTAGCTAGGTAGCAAGTCCATTATTTTTTATAATCCATTTTTTAAGGTCAAATGATTGACGTTTTTAAAGTGCTTCCTTTAATGAGATCTGGCGAGTGTATACTGCAGTGTGACCCCCACCACACTTAGGATAAGAACATTCCTGTCACCTCAGAAAGTTTCCTCCTGCATCTTTGCTTTCAATGCCATCTTTCCAACCTCTAACAAACCACTTATCTGATTTCTGTCCCTAGAGTTTTGCCTTTTCCAGGATGTCATATAAAATGCAATCATAAAGTATTTGTCTCTTTTCATTAATCACAAGGACTTTGAGGCAATTCCATGTGAATTTATGTCTGAGGAGTTTGCTTTTTTGTTGTTGAGTAATATTCTGTTTTATGGATGAGGAACAACTTATGTACACATGCATTTTTCAGTTGATAGATTGTTGGGTATTTCCAGTTTTTGGCTTGTCTGAATAAACCTATTTACAAATAGGTCTTCATATAGACATATAGTTTCATATATATTAAATATATACACAAGAATAAGATTGCTAATAAATATGGAAGTTGCATGTTTATGTTTAACTTTATAAGATATTATTAAGTCATTTGCAAAAGTGTCTGTATCATTTTCCTTTCTCAATTGCACAGTATGAGAGTCCCAGTTGTTCTACTTCTTTGAGAACATATGGTATTATCAGTTTTTAAAAATTTAGCCAGTATCTGATCAGTGGTATCTGATTCTTGTTTCAATGTATCATTCCCTAATGATTAATGATGCTAAGCATTCATGTGTTATTTCCACGCGTATCTCTTTTCTTGGTTAAGTATTTTACTGATTTTTAAGTGCTCCTTATGTATTCTGGTTACAAATTATTTGTCAGATATGGGTTTTACAAATATTTTCTTCATATCTGTGCCCTGTCTTTTTATTTTCATAACAGTCTTTTGAAAAGTAGATTTAAATGTTGATGAAACCCAATTTATCAATTTTTTATGGTTTCTGTTTGTGTGTGTGTGTTAGTGTGTGTCCTATCTAAACATTATTTGACTATTCCAAGGCCACAAATATTTTTTAAAAAATATTTTCTTTTAAAACTTTCCAGAGTTTCAGGTTTCACATTTAGGTGTGTAATTCATATTAAATTTTTGTATATTTTATGTGGTAAGAGTCAAGTTTCTTCTTTTTTTAATTTGAATTTTCAGTTGTTCTAGCACTATTTATTGAAAGACTTTTCTTTTCTCTGTTGAATTTTGTAGGAAACTGTTAAAAATCTGTTTCTGTATATGTACAAGTCTATTTTTTTGTGGGCTTTCTATTCTGTTCCACTGATTTATGCATCTATCTTTGCATTTAGACTTTAAAATAAATATGAGTCCTCAAACTTTGCTCTTCTTTTAAAAAGTTGTTTCGAATTTTGGTTTCCTTGCTTTTCCATAAGAAGTTTAGAATCATCTTTTGGTTTCTTAAATAAGGCTTCTGGGGGATCTGCTAGGATCTGTAAGTCAAGTTAGGGAGAATTACCTTTTAACACATGGAGTCTTCTGATCTAGGGACACTGTATATCTCTTTGTTTGTTTGGTTGTTATTTATTTTTCTCATCAGTGTTTTATGGCTTTCAGTAAAAATATTTTGCAAATGTTTTGTTAGATCTGTCCCCAAGAATTTCTTCTTTTTTATGCTGTTGTAAATGGCATTTTAAAAAAGCAAATTTCCAGTTGATTATTGATTATTGATAGTATATAAAAATAAAATTGATTTTTCTGTTAACCTTGCATCAGCTAACAAACTATGACTACTGATAAACTACTAATAAATGTATTAGTTCTACTGTTTTTGTATGATTTTGTATGTAGAAGATTATAAATTAAACCTTTTATTTCTCTATGTTCAGTCTTTATGTTTTCATTACTTCTCAATGTACTGCATAAGATCTCCAAGATAATGTTTAATAGGAGTGTAGAGAATGGATAACATTACTATCTTTCATATTTTAAGAGAAAGCAATCTTTCTTTCATTATTGAATGTGATGATAGCTCTAGTTTTTTTTGTGTGTGTGTAAATCTCTTTATTAGGTTGAGGAGGTCCCCCTTCTAGTCCTAGGTCCTCATTTTAGTCCTAGTTTGCGATGAAGAGGTCATGTGTTGACACCATATTAGCTAACAGAGTTAGAGATATTTTTACATTGTGCCTCCATTGCTTAATTGACAATAAAAGCAGCTAATCTTCCTAGGCACATTCAAAGATTCAGATGCTTAATACTAACATTCTTTTATAAGTATTTACTTATTTAATTATTATTATTATTATTGAGTTGGAGTCTCACTCTCTTGCCCAGGCTGGCACACTCACGGCCACTGCATCCTTGATCTGCTGGGCTAAGGCAATCCTTCTACCTCAGCCTTTCAAGTAGCTGTAACTACAGGCATGCACCACCACACCCTGCTAATTTTTTTGTATTTATTTATTGTAGAGATGAGGTCTCGCCAAGTTGCCCGGGCTGGTTCAAATCCCTGGACTCAGGCAATCCTCTCAACTCTATTTAATTTTTTTCTTTTTATTATTTTTTTATTATAAAGATGTGGGATACAATTCAGGATTAGGTATACAAACATTGATTATGCAGGTACCCTTGTTGATGAGGTATGCCCCTCCCCCCGCTAGCAGTTTCCCTCAACTGCCAATCCCACACCCCTCCGACAGTTACCCATTACTGCCAAACACTTTCTTATAGTATTACAATTGTTCAAGGTCCGCTTTTGAGAGAGAACATATGGTACTCTGTTCTTTGTTTCTGTGATATATCACTGAGTATGATCGACTCCAAATCCATCCAAGTTGCTGTGAAGTCCATATATTTGTGTTTTTTAAACCCATTTTATGGATGATGAAATTAAGGCACAAAGAGGTTAAGAAACATAGCTAAAGTCTTTCATCTTCAGTACATAGTCGAGCTGGGATTTACACTCAGGCATAGTGTCTCCAGAGACAACAGTGGTTTTCAAGTTTAATAATTGACAACGAGAGAGATGTTCGTTCAGATTATTGAGGTATAATTGACAAAAATTGTACATGTTTATGATGTACAGTGTCTTGTTTTGATATACATATACATTATGAAATGATTATCACAGTCACACTAATGAACATACCCATTACCTCACACAGTTACCTCTTTTGTGGTGAGAACCCTTAAGACCCACTTTCTTATCAAATCTCAAGTGTACAGTATGATGTAGTCCCCATGCTGTACATCCTTCCTTCAGAACTGATTCACCATGTGTAGCTGAAGTTGAAGCTGGTACCCTTTGGCCAACATCTCCTGGTCCCCCCCATGTCACCCCCTACCCCTCTGGTCCTTGGCAACTGTCTACTCTGCTTCTTTTAGTTGGACTTTTTAAGATTCCACAGAGGAGTGAGATCACACAGCATTTGCTTTCCTGTGCCTGGTTTATTTCACTTCATATAATGTCCTCCAAGTTGCAAATGGCAGGATTCTTTTCCTTTTTAAGGTTGGATAACGTTCCATCCATACACACACACACACACACACACACACACACACACACACATACACCACACACACACACACACACACACACACATATACACACATACTATATATATATAAACCACATTTTTTTTTATTCATTCATCTATTAATGGACACTTAAGTTGATTTCATATCTTGGTTATTGTGAATAATCCTGCAGTGGACATGGGTGTGCAAATACTTTTCAACATCCTAATTTCATTTCATTTGGCTATATACTCAGACAAGGAATCGCTGGATCATCTAACTGTTCTATTTTTAATTTTTTTGGAATCTTCATGCTATTTTCCATAATCACTGAACCAAGTTATATTCCTACCAAGAGTGCACAAGGGTTCCCTTTCCTTCACATCTTTGCCAATATATCTTGTCATTTTGATAGTAGCCATTCTAACAGGTGTGAGGTGATATCTCACTGTGGTTTTAATTTGCATTTCCCTGATGATTAGTGCTGTTCAGCATTGTGTCATTATACTGTCATGCACCATATAACCACATTTTGGTCAACGATTAACCGCATATGTGGGTATGGTCCCATATGATTACAATGGAGCTGAAAAATTTCTGTCACCTGGTAATGTTGCTGTGCAATGCATTATTCATGTGTTGTGGTAATGCTGGTGCAAGCAAACCTATTGCACAGCCAGTCATGTAAAAATATAGCACATACAATTATGTACAGGCCACAATACTTGATAATGGTAATAAATGACTATTTTATGGATTTATGTATTTATTATAATGTTTATCATAATTTTAGAATATACTCCTTCTACTTATTAAAAAAAACAGCTAACTGTAAAACAGTCTGAGGCAGGTCCTTCAGGAGGTATTCCAGAAGAAGATATTGTCATCATAGAAGATGACAGTTCCATGTATGTCATGGTCCCCGAAGACCTTCCAATGGGTTCAGATGTGGAGGAGGAAGACAGTGATGATGATCCTGCCCGGGTAGGCCTAGGTTAATGTGTGTGTTTGTGTTTTAGTTTTTAATAAAAAGAGTTTTTAAAGTACAAATAAAAGAATGTTTACATTGACAAAGCTTATGGAATAAGATTATAAGGAAAAAAATATTTTTGTACAGTCAGTGTGTTTGTGTTTCAAGCTGAATGTTATTGTCAAAAAGTTTTTTAAAAAATTAAAAATTTATAAAGTAAAAAAGTTACACTAAGCAAAGGTTAAAATCTAGTACAGGGTTTATAGAGTTCATAGTAATACAGTCATGTCCTAAACCTTCACATTCACTCACCACTCACTGACTTACCCAGAGCACCTTCCAGTCCTGCAAGTTGCATTCAGGGTAAGTTCTCTATACAGATGTACCATTTTAGTCTTTTATGCTGCATTTTTATTGTTCTATGTTTAGAAATATTTATGTAAACAAATACCATAGGATTCCAATTGTTTATAGTATTCAGTACAGTAGCATGCTGTGCAGGTTTGCACCCTAGGAGCAATAGGCTGTACCATCAGCCTAGGTGTGTGGTAGGCCGTACCATCTAGGTTTGTGTAAGTGCACTCTATGATGTTCAAACTAAATGAAATCACCTAATGACATATTTCTCAGAGTGTATTTCCATCATTAAGTGATACATGACTGTACCTCATGTCTTCTTCTGAGAAATGTTTATCCAAGTCCTTTGCTCGTTTTCTAATTGGATTATGTGTTTTCTTGCAATTGAATTGAGTTTCTTATGCATTTTGGATAATGACCCTTTATCAGACATATGGTTTTGCAAATATCTCCTCCCATTCTGTAGGTTGTCTCTTCTCTCCTCTGACTGATTTCTTTGCTGTGCCAAAGCTTTTAAATGTGATGCAGTCCCATTTGCCCATTTTTTGCTTTTGTTGCCTGTGCTTAAGGGGTCATGTTCACAAAATCATTGCTTAGTTCAATGTCAAGAAACTTTTTTATCTGTGTTTTTCTCTAGTAGTTTTGCAATTTCAGGTCCTTAATCTTTAATCCATTTTGAGTTGATATCTGAATACAGGGTAAGATAAGGGTCCAACTTCATTTTCCACATGTGAATGTTCAGTTTTTCCAACACCATTTATTGAAGAGAATATCTTTTCCCCATTGTGTGCTCTTGGTACCTTCCTTGAAGATGCATTGGCCATAAATATGTGAATTTATTTCTCAGTTCCTTACTCTAGTTTATTGATGTATATGTCTGCTTTTATGCCAGTACTATGCTGTATAGATTGCTATAGCTTTGAGGTATATTTTGAAATCAGGTTGTGGGAAGTCTCCAGGTTCATCATTTTTGCTCAAGATTACTTTGGATATTCAGAATCTTTTCTGGTTCCACATGAATTTTAGGATTTTTACAAATTTCTATGAGAAATGCCATTTGAATTTTGAGAGGGATTGCATTGACTCTGTAGATTGAGTAAAATAATATGGACATTTTGACAATATCGACTCTTCTAACCCGTTAATCCATGAATATATGATAGCTTTTTATTTATTTGTGTCTTTAATTTTTTTCATCAACTTTTTTTTTTTTTTAGTGATAGATATCTTACCATCTTGGTTAAATTTATTCCTAAGTATTTCATTGATGCTATTATAAATGGGATCTTTTTTAAATTTCTTTTTTTGGGGGATAGTTTGCTGTTAGTGTATTCAAACACAATTATTTTTTATGTTGATTTTGTATCCTAAAAATGTACTGAATCAATTTATCATTTTAATAGTTTTTGGTAGTGTTTTATATACATAAGATAATGTCATCTGCAAACAGAGACCGTTTTACTTTTTCTTTTCTGATTTGAAGACCTTGTACTTATTTTTTCTTGCCTAATTGCTAGTGCTTCTGGACTAAACTGAATAGAAGTGACAAGAGTGACCATCCCTTTCTTGTTCCTGATATTAGTGGAAAGCTTTTCACTAGTGGGTGTTACCTGTGGGCTTGTCATATATGGCCTTTATTATTTGAGGTACACTCTTTCTACATCAAATTTGTTGAGATTTTTCATCATAAAAGGATTTTAAAACATTCCTTTTTTTTTTTTTTGAGTTGGAGTCTCACTCTGTCACCCAGACTGGAGTGCAGTGGCCAGTCCCGGCCACTACAGCCTCGACCTGCTGGGCTCCAGTGATCCTTCCCTCTCAGCCTTCCAAGTAGCTGGAACTACAGGCGCAAGCTACCATGCCTGGCTAATTTTTTTGATTTACTGTAGAGATGAGGTCTCGCCAAGTTGCCCAGGCAGGTCTCGGACCCATGGGCTCAGGCAATCTACTCACCTCAGCCTCCCAAAGCGCGGGATTACCGGTTGAGCCACCGAGCCCGGCTAAAACATTTCTAAAGATCAAGTCTTAAGAGAGAATATTTCAGTTTGTATTTAGTGGGTTTTAACTTGATTATTACAAATTATTAAATAAAATATCTGATTAAATAAATATAATGATATCAGTAAGTCTCTAGTAGATATCTTCTTGATATTTCTACAATTTGGATGAAGTTTTAAAACTAAATTCAAGCCTATCAAACTGCTCATTTTAACACTCAGTTAATTGAACTAATCTTGTGCAACTGTAAATATTGTTCACAATTTTATAATTCCTTTAACTACTGCTGACCATGTACATTTAATAAGTTAACATAGAAAAATATTTGATTGAGCTTGAGGAACTTAAACAAATGTTTATTTTGTTTTAAAGTTTTCAAGCAATGTTTATTTAGAAAGTAAATTAGAGAGAGAGAGACAGAGAAAGAGAGAGGGAAAGAGAGGATTCACTTCCCCAAGATAGGGGATGGGGCCAAAGCTAAGAAAACATGGCAGCCATAGCTCAAAGAACACATGGCCTGGCCAGTGCTTGATGAAGCAATGGCCGAAATGCTTATTTTCTACACACACACACACACACACACACACCATCTTTCCCTTCTTTTCCTCTTCCTCTCTATTTTACTATGTTTAGAGCCACTTCGGATGGGGCATAAGTATGCAGAACAATAGCTGTCTTCCATAATACTATATCGCTTTCAAGTTAGCATTCTCAATCAATTTGTTTAGCGGATAAATTATTTTTCTTGTTTATTTTTATTTTTACTTAACGGGAAAATTCTTTAAAATATGACCATATATTTGGTCTATGGGAAGGGTGGCAAAAGTTCATTACAAGGGTTCTTTGCTTTATTTAGATTAGAAGTGCTCATTTTCAAAACTCAATGAATAGTATGAAGAGGTGTCAGGAGATGGATAAACAAGTTTTCTTCCAGTTTGTTGAGTCGTTTCAGTATCTCACACCCCATTTGCCTCAAATATACTTTTGTAAACATTCACTGAGAAAATAAAATGTATTAATATATATTTGTATGCATAACATTCAGTTATTAAGTTCTAAAAATGTGTACAACAAATTTTATTATCAGTATTACTTTTAAAAGTGAGTAATATGCAATGAGTTCTTTCTAGTGTACATAAACCTGTTAGCAGAATTATTAGAGTCAAAGTAATCTATGTAGTAGGATTCCTCCTTTAAATTTAAACATTGAGATGATTTTCAGATGTGAACTAATTTCTTGACTTGATATAATATCTATTTTCATTTAAACCAGTGGCTTTTTATCTTTGGTTCTTATAATACTATAAGAAGGAATTGGAACTAGTAGGACACTGCCAGGGTTGTGGAGTGGGCACACTTCAGCAGTAAGGGTACCTGATCTCAAACCAGGTGAAGTGGTCTCGAACACACACTTCCCAAGAGAAGAGCAGAGCACAGAATCAACAGAGAATATATCACAACAACAAACTTGAAAACACACACATACATCATCCCAAAAGCTAAAGGAGAACAAGCAAACAAAAAAAAAAAACTTTATAAGAACCTCATGTCAGTGATAAACAATTATATTTCAATAATCAGCTTGAATGTGAATGGATTAAATGCATCACTGAAAAGACACAGAATGGCAAACTGGATAAGAAACCACGACCCAATTATTTGCTATATCCAGGAAACTCCTCTCATCACAAGGGACACACACAGACTCAAATTTAAAGGATGGAAAATGAGTTTCCAGGCAAATGGGTCATAAAAGAAGGCAGGAGTCATGATCTTAAAATCAGACAAAACAACTTTTAGGCTATCAAAAATTTAAAAAGATATGAAAGGACACTATATAATGATAAAAGATTCAATTCATCAACAAGAAATATCCACCCTAAACCTATATGCACCCCATACAGAAGCACCAACATTTATAAGCAACTGCTAAGTAAACTAAAAAAAGATATTGACTCTAACACTATTATAGCAGGGGACTTGAATACCCCACTAACAGCCCTAGATAGATTATTGAGGCAAAAAATCAACAAGGAGATCCAGAACCTAAACCTGACTCTCGACCAAATGGGCTTAATAGATACCTACAGAATATTTCATCCAACAAAATATATATTCTACTCATAACCATATGGAACATACTCCAAGATTGATCACATCCTCAGCCATAAATCAAGCATAAACAATTTTCCTAAGGTTGAAATATTGCCATGCACCTTCTCAGATCACAGCGGAATGAAAATAAATATCAACATCAAACCAGGCAAAGTGGGGACCAAGGTCAGGCCCAAACTTTGCCTGTACAATGACCACTTGTAGAGCTAATCCTGAATTGTATCCCACATTTTTAAAATAAAAAATTAAAAATAAAAGAATATATAGCATATCCTCAAAGAGAATTAACATTACAGAAATGCTAGACTTTTAAAATTAAAATTTAATTTCTGCATTTGTTGATTAATGTTTGCCAACTTGTAGTATTATGACTTTTTTCAATTTGTATTTTATTTGCTTTATATATTGTCTCTTTATGTCTATATGTTGATATATGTAATTAAATATCTAAACTTTCATGGGAATGAAAAATTTGACAGTAGACTGATCTGAGTGTATTTTCTGTATGATGTCATGGTAATTAGTAGTAATAGTTTAACTATCATTTGTTGATATCTGCCAGGAACTGGAGAGCAGTTTACATGTTTCAGCCATCTCTGTGAACATAGGTACTATTATCTTAATTTCCAAATTGGGAAACTGAGTACATAGAGTTTATATCCAAGGTTATGCAGCCAGTAAGAGGCAGAAATAGGATGAAAACTCAAGCAGTTTGGCACCAGAGACTGACTGAATTCCTAACAATATTTTCTTGTTTCATATAATAAAATATGCCATTAAATGCTATATCTTCAGCATGTGGCTCTTCCTCAGACAACATTCCATGTATTCTTAATCATATAAGTCATTTGACAAAATCAATATTAAGGTAAAATTATAAACACTGAGCACTACCTGACAATGTTGGGTTTGGAAAGGCCGTCATGAAATGCAGTCTCTATTGGAATCCAAACAGCCTATTTAATTCACTCTAAATAGCAGATTAGGCAATGGAGCTTTCTGATGACTAAACATTCATGTCCTTAACATGGTTACCTTAACCCAATATTAAATCAGTTTTGAAAAGATGCAGGTGTGTTTAGGTAGCTTTTCTCCCTAAGTAGTGAATTTGTAACATTAGCAAAAATGTTTTTGCACCTGGATTGGGGCAGTGATAGTAGACTTTCTCAGCCTAAGAATAAGTTAGGGCTCCTGTTTAAAAGTTTTTTCTGTTATTTAAAACTGTTTTAATTTTAAATAGTTTTAGGAAAGTCCACAACAATAAATAAATAAAATGTGTGTACATAGGTGCTTCAAAACATTTCCTTTTACTAGAGACTGTTGTTCTTTGTAACAAGTTAATAATCAAGCAAGGAAGCACATTATAGGAAATAATTTATTTGTAGATTCCAAGGCTGTTATTCATGGATTTAAAATGATTCTGCTGTTTTGATTTTTTTCCCTTTTTTTCAGTCCTAACTGGTAGTCAGATTTTACTCCTTTGTGAACATGAAGACTGTTCCAGACATAGACCCTAACATTGGCTCTTCTTTCTGTCTGAAACTTCCTTCTGCCAGCCCCATCAATGTACATCTGGATCCTTCTTGCCTTTCTGATCTTAGTCTATATGTTACCTTTCAATGAGTTTTTCCCAGACTGTCCATGTAAGCCAGCCACCAGTCACACTAGTTACAACATTGCTCTATTTTATTTTTCTCTGGGATCTTGTAACCTTGTATAGTTTTGCATGTATTGATTGATATATGCAATGGCTTTCTCCTCAACTGTGGGCAAGTTCCATATAAACAAGTATCCTTCTCCTTGCTCACCACTGTCTCCTCAGTTAGTCACAGTGCCTGATAAATATTAGGTTGTCAACTACTAGTCAAAGAAATGACTCTTTCAGGACTTGACCATGCCACTTGCTGTATGCATTCTAACAAGGTAGCAGTAAGATGATTTGTCACTCAGTTTACAACACTAATATTTATGCAGCACTGACAATGAGGACCTAGGTGTGGTGCCCATGGCATAGAATAAGAGTTAAGTGATTTAACTCTTGTAGTTTGAACCTACATTATTTCAAAAGAAAAATCACATTTAAAAAAAGCATGCCTACATATATCTTTTAAAAAACTTACTATCAGGCTCGGTGGCTCAACCTGTAATCTCACCACTTTGGGAGGCTGAAGTAAGTGGATTGCTTGAGCCTGCAGGTTTGAGACCAGCCCAGGCAACTTGGCGAAACCTCGTCTCTACAATAAATTAAAAAAAAATTAGCTGGGTTTGGTAGTGTACACCTGTTGTTCTGGCTACTTGCAAGGCTGAGGTGCAAGGATTGCCGGAGCCCAGCAGGTCGAAGCTGTGGTGGCTGTGAATGTGCCATTGCAATCCAACCTGGGCGACAGAGTAAGACTCAAAAAACAAAACCAACAACAACAAAAAACAACTTCCTATTATGTAATTATGTGCTTAGGAAAATTGCTCCTAAGTGAAACTGCTTGGTCAATGGTTATGCAGTAAAAGGGGGAGGGGGCCCCAAAACTCTTGGAATTCATTCATTAAAAATTATGTATTTATTGTTCCACGTTTAAACTTCAGTCACCTTCAGATTACTCTACGTTTGATGCAATGCACCTAACAAGACACTTTTTTCCACTGCTGAAGACTGTTTCTGAACTTGTCAATTTTGATGCTTTTAGTGCTTCTGCCATTTTTTGTTTCACCTCTTCCACATCGGCAAAACACTTCCCTTTGAGGAATTTCATTATCCACAGGAAAAAAAAAAGTCGCTTGGATGAAATAGGGTGAATAGGTAGGGTGGGGCATGGGGATCACGCTGTTGTTGGTCAAAACTACTGAACACTCAGCAGGGTGTGGGCCGATGCGTTGCCATGGTGGAATAACCAGTCATCTGTTTGCCACAGTTCAGGACATTTTTTCCTCAAAACGTGATGCAACTTTCTCAAAAACTCCAGATAAAAACTTTGGTAGATCGTTTGATCTGGAAGAACACATTTTGAGTGTACTACAAGGGGCCTGCCCTCCAAAAGATAACTCTGTATTTTTGTGTGTGTATGTGTGTTCCTTCTTGTACATAACATTATACAATATATAATAATAAATATGTAATATTATATATACTATATGTACATGTGTAATTTTAATTTTTGTGTGTAGTAAAATATACATAACATATAATATTAAACTTATCTACTATTTTTAAGTTTATAGTCAGCAGTGTTAAGTATATTTACATTGTGACATTGTACAACCATGTTTCAGAATTTTTTCATCTTGCAAAGTTGAAATGCTATACCCATTAAGTGACTACACCTTGTTTGCCCACTTCTCGGCTCCTGGCTACCTTTATACTGCTTTCTGTTTCTATGAATTGATTACTCTAGGCACCGCATATAAGTGGAACCATATAGTGTTGTCTTTTTGTAACTGGATTATTTTACTCTGTGTAATGTTCTTAAGGTTCATCTATGTTGTAGTGTATACCAACATTTCCTTACTTTGTTGAGGCTGAATAATGTTCCATTGTATGTATATAAAATGGGTTGTTTATTCATTAATCTATCGATGTACACTTGGCTGCTTCCACCTTCTGGCTTTGTGAGTGATGCTGCTCTTAACATGGATGTGTAGCTATTTCTTTGAAAGTCTGCTTTTAGTTTACTGGATATACACTTAGACATGGGCTTTCTGGATCATGTGATATTTTTATTTTTAATATTTTGAGGAATAACCCTACTGTTTTCCTTAGTAGCTGTACCTCCTTGCATCCTCACAGCAGGGTATAATGTTCCAATTTCTCCACATCCTACTCAACACTAGTTATCTTCTGCTTTTTTGATAGTAGCCATTATGATGAGTGTAAGAGTAGTAGTTTAGTAGTTATACTTAAACTAACATATATCATTAAACAAATGTCTCTCAGTGGATCTTGGAAATTATGCTAGAGTTGTCACAGGAGATGTGGACCTTATGGGACAGGATGCTTGGAGTCTGGCCAACCTCTGTATCTGCCTAACATGGATTTCATCTTGTACCTGAGCTGCAAGAAATTCTGTAGGAAATGCATTGCCTGACACTGGCCTGCTGGCATGTGGTTTCTGTCCTACATCCTTCTTAGCAGACCGATACCATGGATGGCCAACAGAAGTCTCAAGAATCATTGTTTGCATGAACCCAATGAGACATCTGAACATCTGATGGACATCGTGAGACCCCAGTACTGTACTGTGTTTAGTCATGACTAAGTGCTTCGGTTGCTCTTGACATTTTAAATATGATTTTAGGAATTTTGTATGCTTTTGATTTTCTTTGCATGAAATGGCAATAATAATACAATTGCTATCAAGTCTTTAAATATTCATTCATATCTGACAAAGGCCTAATATATAGGATCTACAAGGAACTCAAATGCACCGAAGGGAAAAAAACAAACAGCCCTTTAAAAAAGTGAGCAAAAAGCCAGGCTCGGTGGCTCAGCCTGTAATCCCGCGCCTTTGGGAGGCTGAGGTGAGTGGATTGCCTGAACCCGCGGGTTCGAGACCCGCCTGGGCAAGCGAGACCTCATCTCTACAATAAATCAAAAAATTAGCCGGGTGTGGTAGCACACGCCTGTAATTCCAGCTACTTGGAAGGCTGAGGCAGAAGGATCGCCGGAGCCCAGCAGGTTGAGGCTGCAGTGGCCGGGAGCGGCCACTGCACTCCAGTCTGGGCGACAGAGTGAGACTCCAACTCAAAAAAAA
>CAUYQG010214726.1:0-35366 GCA_963574415.1 Tarsius wallacei | reverse complement strand
GAATGTTGCTATGAACATGGCTATACAGATAACTCTTTGTTTTCAGTTTTAGAGTGTATGTACTCTTAAGTGGGGAGGTACTGTCTAGGGTGTAGAGTTTCAGTTTTACAAGGTGAAAAGCGTTATGGCGATGGATAGTGGTGATGGTGGCACAACATGATGAAGGTATTTAATACCAGTGAACTGTACACTTAAAAATGGCTATTATCAACTAACAGAAAATAACTGGTGTTGGTGGGGATGTAGAACAGTCTGAATACTTGTGCCCTGTTGGTAGAAATGTAAAATGGTACTGCTGCTGTGGAAACAGATCATGGCAGTTTCTCAAAAAATTTAAAATACAATTATCACATGATCCAGCCATCCCACTTAAGAGTACATACACTCTAAAACTGAAAACAAAGAGTTATCTGTATAGCCATGTTCATAGCAACATTCTTCACAATAGCTAAAAGGCAGAAGCAACCTCAGTATCCATCGATGAATCAACAATGAAATACTACTCAGTTTAAAAAGGAAATTCTGACACATGCCACAACATGGGCGAAGTTTGAAGACATTATGCTAAGTAAAATAAGTCAGACACAAAAGGACAAATATGTATGGTGCCACTTATATGAGGTACTTCAAGTGGTCAAAATAATACAGACAGAAAAAGGAAGGGAGGCTGTCAAGGGTTAGGCAGGGCAGGAGTGGGGAGGTACTGTCTAGGGTGTAGAGTTTCAGTTTTACAAGGTGAAAAGCGTTATGGCGATGGATAGTGGTGATGGTGGCACAACATGATGAAGGTATTTAATACCAGTGAACTGTACACTTAAAAATGGCTATGATGGCAAATTTTATGTTATGTATACTTTATTTATCACATTAAAAGAAATTAGGGAGAAAAATCAACAACAAATACAACAAAAATAAAAAGTCTAATCAAAGGTAACAAGAAAAACCACCAGGAACAACCACAACATCATAAACAAAGCTGGGATATTATTTAACAAAGAATAGAAGATGCTGTCCACTTCAATGGCCCCATATGGCATCAGTTGGTATAATTAATAATTATTGGTGGGAGCCTACACAAACTGTTTTTCCAGGTTAAAAACTTGACAATAACTGGAAGAAGTCCCTGTGTAGAAATGCTAAGATCATGTCAGCATCACTAAATTAAAATAGTCATGCTCCCTGTTAACCACTAAGACCCCTTCCCCACAGGGGCCTAGTTCTCCTGAGCCTGTAAGCTTAGCATGGTAATGATGGTCAGTTTATGGTGATGGCACTGAGGGTCCCCTTCACAGCCAATCTCCAGAAAACCAGGTTCTGGATGAACGCCATCACCCCTCTCTTCTCAACCCAGTGGAGAAACGAGGCAGGTTGTCTTTACACAACCGCAGACCCAGCGCAGTTTGTGTAGACATAAGCAGGAACAGGCTTCAAGCCAGGAGCAATCATCCCTATCTCCTCTTGCTTAAAAATCTTTTCCAAAAAGACACAACAAAGCCCTCCCCACAGAAGCACCTAAGCCTGCTGGACACAACATGGTGGACACCCCCTCGTCTTCATCCACATGGACCTCTGCTTTGCATACGTGGTTTTGATGAAAGGCACTTAAATATCAGTGAACATACTGACAACTTCCTTTTATACACAAAATATGCCAAGGGACTGACAAACATTAAGGTGAAGTCTACATTTTAAAGCAAAACCCTCAGTACACAGTTTCCCCAACCCCCAGGAAACACATGCAAAGCTAAGCTCCTCTGAGCCCAGCTCCCGGCCCTCCTGTGCCCTGAGCCAGGTCTTCAAAACTGCTTTCCCCACCTGACTCTTAAAAGGAGTAAGCAGAGGAGGAGCTCCGTACAATTTCCACCTTGACCTCTACCACATTCCACAGGTCACATTCTGACTTCTCTGTGTTTTGATTCCTTACTTTAGACTTGTGTTCAAATCTCCTCCCACTAGCAAATTTTAAATTTAAGACAGTCAAGAAAGAGGACAACATGATACCATTATAAAACTATAATATGATGCTGTTATAGACAACCAGATCCACTCAAAGGCCCCAAATGACCAGGTATTGACAAACAGGACACTCCGCCAAAGACAGCTTAATTCAAACTGCTATTACTACTCATTCCATTTGTCACTAGCTTGAGTTTAAAAGTGGCAGCTCTGTGGTATGGACTCTTCTCGCTGCTCTTTTCCTGTTTCTGGCAAACATACAGACAAGAGGAGACACGTGTGAGAACAAGCTGTCCTCGTGAGAAGGGCCCACAGTGTTTGCCACTGTGAGGGTCCACACTGCAGTTCTGTGGGCAGGGAATGTCTGCGAGCCCAAAGGATGTCATACCATTTTCTTTTTAAGAACAAAGAAGTAGGCTTTGAATAATAAATAAGTTTAATGAAATAATTCTGAGGTGACTTTAGGCTGTGCCAAAATCAATTCAAGTCAGTCACAGCCAAATATAAAAAGAAGCCTGCGTAATCATTCCTTTGCTACTACATACTTTTAGTATTTATATTATAGTCAGCATTGAGATATAACAAAACTTTGTTGGCTACAGGTGACCCTTCGACTCATAAGTCTGAACCATGTGGGTTCACTTACACACAGACTTCAACACAGGGGACACTGAGTGCCCGCCCCTCCTGCCTCCCCTCCACCTCCTATGCCTCTACCACCCTGAGACAGCAAAGCCACTCCCTCCTCTTCCTCCTCCCCCTCCTCGGCTACTCTGTGTGAAGACCATGAGGATGAAGGTCTTTGCAATGAGCCACTTCCACTTCATGAACAGTGAATATATTTTCTCTTCCTTACATTTTTCTTAGTAACATTTTCTTTTCTCTAGCCTACTTTATTGTAAGACTACAGTGCATAATACACAACATACAAAATATGTATTAATCAACCATTTATGTTATAGGTAAGGTGTTATGAACAACAGTAGGCTATTAGTAGTTACGTTTTGGGGGAGTCAGAAGCTATCCCAAGATTTGACTGCACAGTGGCCCAGCACCCTGAACCCCTGCCTTGTCAACAGTCAGCAGTATTGACCTTCTGCTGTACCCCTTTTGCACTCTCAGCACCACTGTGAACTTCAGCTTAGCTTTGCCGAAGACCAAAAGACTCCAACAAGCCAGCTCACAGTTAACATGAAAGTTCTTCTTGGATCTATTATATTCTAAGTCCTATTTTTATTAAATGTATTGTGTTTGTCACTGAACTGTGTTTATAGAGGCAGCTCTACTGGATAAACAGCTGTTTTCTCATGGTCTAAAGAAGATATACTTTGTTAGAATAATAAGGAGAAAAGAGGGCACATCAGAGGACCTCGAGAGACCAGGTCACAATTCTAGGGCTAGACAGCCAGGAAGGAACCGTCTCCCAGGCTTCCAGTTTTCAGCCGGCCTCTGAATTTCATAGTCATTCTACCATCTCGTTGGCCAGGCTAAGGCATTATGATGATTTGGTTCCTGTTCCCACTGAAAAGTCTAGACGAATGTGCCATCATGCATTTGTTTTTCTTTCATTTTTCACCTAGTGACTGATCAGAACTTGCTAGATAACAGCAAAAAAGTATGCCTTTATTTTCACACATTGTACCTGCAAACTATTAATCTAATATATAAATGTGGGCCAGGCTTGGAGGCTCAGCCTATAATCCCAGCACTTTGGGAGGCTGAGGCAAGAGGATTGCCTGAGCCCGAGGGTTTGAGACCCACCCGGGCAACTTGGCGAGACCTTGTCTCTACAATAAATCAAAAATTAGCCGGGCATGGTAGCGTGCACCTGTAGTTCTGGCTACTTGGAAGGCTGAGGCGGAAGGATCGCCGGAGCCCAGCAGGCCAAGGCCGCAGTGGCCGGGAGCGTGCCACTGCCCTCCAGCCTGGGTTACAGAGTGAGACTCCAACTCAAAAAAAATACATAAACGTGACCAATATTCTTTTAAATTTCAGGAACAGAACAAAGTAGGAAGCTTTTTAACTTCTCCAACTGCTTCCCTATTAGAAGCAGAAGCCTGGAGTACAAATAAGCAAACTGAAATAATAGAAAATTTAAAGGACATCTCACCAACATGTACATACTTGTCTATATAAGAATTCTTGGAAAAACTATATAAGTGTTTTAATGTGTAAAGCACACAATTTAGTCCAAGATCATTATCAATTAACATTACTCTATGTTTCTGCCTGGGTATTTAGAAAGAATACATCAATTCAAAAAGTGTTTAAATGAAAAGAAAAAAGTAGGCTTACTCAACTCAATGGTTATATTCTAGAAAACTGCTACTCAAAAAAAATAAAAGAATGATACATTTATTTACTTTGAAAGCAGAATTTGTTGAGAGGACAGAAAAGCTCCCATAATGGGAGGGGACCTGAGGGGGTTGCTAAGAATGATGGATTTAATAAGGTACACACAAAACTACACATAAAACACAAGGTTCTGTGGATTCTTTGCGTGTTTCTGGATTTTAGTTTTCCTTTAGAGTAAAGGAAATGTTTTAAATATCCCTTAAGTAGAGAGATGGAACATAGAAAGGAAGGTCACTTAGAAAGCCAAGAGTCATGTCATCAGCAGGTATGGAACACTGCTCAATCACAGGTACTGCTCTGCTGTCTGCATAGACCTGAGTAAGGACAGACATGCAAGACAAGAGAAGAGCCTCCCACCTCAGCACACCCCCGTGCTAGCCTCACTAGGTGTCACCGCTGTTAAACAAAGAGCTTTGAATGCCCAGGGCTTCAGGTTATCAAAGGAAGAGACTTACTTCAAAAGACAAGGTGTGACTGCTATGGTATAGATGCTCGGCCAGTGATGGGCCTCACAGTATTATCTACAACTTAAGATCCCTGCTCAAAACTGTCACACCTAGTTCCACAGCCAGAAGTTAGCCTTATTTAAGAGTGTTAAAAGTACCACAAGACATACAGGAACTGCACGGAAGGCGCAACTGTCTATACTATCTAGGTACTCAGGAGGAAAAAAGCATATTTTAAAAAACACCTTCCAAAACTGCAGTGGAGACCAGAGGGTGCTGAGTGCCACACGCCAACCTCCTTCCCTCTCAGCCACCGCAGTGGCTGCCTACCAGGGCATCCCACAGGCTGCCTGCTTCACCATGAAGCAGTTGTCAACAATTCCCAAGATGCCATATTCTCAAAGACAGTTTTTTAGTTGTGTTGGTAATAAAAGATTTGGGCTCTTCAAATGGCTAAAAATTATAGAGATCAAAAATTCTATTGTAAATGCCACCTCTATTAAAGAACAGGGCTGGGAACGGATTTCAAATGAACGCAATCAAAAAAGCATCCAAGTGGACTTGAAACACATCTTCAGACATAATCGTCCCCCAATTCCTACTGAAATTCAAGAAGGTCAGAAATAGCAAGCCACTCTCAAAGCAGTGTCCCAGTGACCCAGGCCCAGCTCTGCACAAAGGCTCACAGAGGGGAGATACCCAGATAACCTGGAATCTTTTACAGAACGCAGTCATTCCAGAAGAGCTGACTCCTTTGGCAATTTTCTTCTGACAAAGCAACAGATAAGAAAAATCCCAGGGTCTTAGTTTCAGCATCTGGCTGAGCTCAAGGTTAAATACAAAGAAACCTAAACAGCCCCAGATCTTAACAGTATTTTTGGCCTGTAAAAATGTCTCTCTCAAACTAAATTAAGCTGCTGTTTTTCTCAATAAGAGAACATTCCTGTTCAATTGTTCAAAATATTTAAGAAATGTCCACTCAACTATCTGGATAGGCCTCGGGTTTCTACTAGGAGTAGCCAAGTGTACCTGCTCTAAGATCAGCGGCAGTACATATGTCAGTACCATCAGACAAAGGGTCGCTCTCAATCATCCAGGACAAGTATGGCATCCCAGATCATACACCAATGCATCAACCAATTAGATCCTTGTTTAGAACACAGGTGGAGGTATAAACCCTCACCAAATTTTAAGAAACACGGAGGTGTTTTTTTTTTTAAGTGAGAAAGCAGGATTTATTGACAGAGCAGAAAAGCTCCCACAGCGGGAGGGGACCCGAGGACCCGAGAAGGTTGCCCAAAACGCGGAGATTTTTAAAATGCATTTACTATGAAATGAAAACATAAGTATGAACAGAAAAACCTTCTCATTAATTTAAGTAGTCACATAAATATCTGAACTATCTTTGTAAGGATGACAATGCTGAATTCAGAAATCAAGGATTAGAACTACACAAGTGTGTCTCATCGTCTCCTTTTTCATTTCTGCCTCTCAGAAGTAAAACAACAAGAGGGAACGCTAGTGGGAAGAAACACAGGACTCACACAAGGTCAGTCAGAGTTCTGCCACAAGTAGCAAGCCTCCTAGAACAGGGCTTGTATGACGTCCCTTCCCCTGATCTACCAACTCACCTTCTTCCACTTTCAAGTCAGCAGCAAATCTTGCTTGTGAGTCCAAATTGTAATCTCTCAAGACCTAGATGAAAATAAAAATAATTGTGACCTTTAGTATATAGTAGTTATTTTCAAATTTTGAAATGCATACAACTATACATACCTCCTTGTAAGAAAGAGGGAAAAGAAAGTCACCACCACGAATTAAGTCATCATTGTGAGATGTTACGCTTTCTAATCTCTTTTTTTTGTTTGTTTGAGTCAGAGTCTCACTCTGTTGCCCAGGATGGAGTGTAGTGGCACACTCACGGCCACTGCAGCCTCGACCTACTGGGCTTACATGAATCTTCTGCCTCAGTCTTCCAAGTAACTGGAATTACAGGCATGCACCACCACACCTGGTTAATTTTTTTTTTTTTTAGTTGTAGAGACACGGTCTCACCAGCCCAGCCTGGTCTCAAACCACTGGACTCAGGCAATCCTTTTACCTCTGCCTCCCAAAGGGCTGGGATTACAGGCATGAGCCACTGTGCTGGCTTCTAATCTCTTTATGAACAGCTCAACACACACTTGAATTCAAGCCAGCAACAGCCATTCCCATAGGAACAGCCAGCTCCAACCTGACCTTCACTCAGTCTCTGGGCCTCACCGGATCACAATGCGCAAAAATCCCACAAGGGCCCACCACCTGCCCACAAGACTGGTTCTCTAGGGGCAACTATACACCCCAGGGGATGACATGTAGAGTCTGGAGACACTTCTGGTTGTCACATGGGTGTGGGGGTGGGGGTTGCCATTGGCATCTGCCAGCAAAGCTGCCAAACATCCCACAATGCACAGGGCAGCCCCAAAGAACTATCCTGCCCCAAACAAAACAGCAGTGAGGTAGGAAAACGACTGTGAAGCAACCCAAAACTCAGCTTATTTAGAAGTTCTGCATCCTCACACTGTGCATTTTGGATAGACAATCAGCTCCTGCTACAGCCATAAAACATGCTCCATGAATGCTGTGCTTCTCACTGGTCAGCACACACATACAAACAGGAATCACTCACAGCACATGCAACCAATTTCTAAAACTATTAAAATAAATCAGACTATTCCTACCCATAAGAGCTTCCAAGAAATGAATTTTCTTTTCACGTTTGCTGAGGTTGAACACTATTTCAAACTATTTAATTGCCAAATCCTGTTACCAAGCATATAAAATGGAAGGTAGGAGGATAACAATGACCACTCACAGACATCTCCAGTGCCTGGTGAGAAACAAGAGGGGAAGCTTCTCTTCCCAGCCTGTTCCCCTGGACAGTGGGAAGGACATCTTTTATTCAGCCAAATAGCAAACGCACTTCAAAACAGGACCACTGGGGGCCTGCCAGTGCCCATACCACGACCTCAGAGAGTGCAGTGAGCAGAGTGACAGGACCCTCTAGGCCTTTCCTACGACTCACCCCCTGGTGGTGCAGGCATCAGAAGGACGTGAGCAGAGGGAAGAAACTGTGAAGGAGATCCAGGGCATCAGATCCCAGATAATAAAGCCTGTAGTTCCCAGGAATGGCCTGCAGCCTGCATTCACAGAATGGGCAAAGACGCCTAAAACACTTGAAGTATGCACTTTGTTTTGCTAATCAGAATTAACAGGTTATAACCAATTAATAAACAAGCAGCCTGGCAGCTCTCTGCACACGCAGCTCCCTTGGATCACAAATAAACATGTGGATGTTAGAGATTCCATTGATTGCTCCATTCCGCCACGAGATGTCCACATGGGACAAACAGGCTGGTCCAGGGCCACTATTTCCCCAGAAACCCATGCCCCCAGGGGACTGCCAGCGCAGCCACTGTGCCGGGCAGCAATATGTCAAGGGAGTGGGCAGGGGGTAGACACCAGCATGCACACCCCAGCAGGGGGCCTGGTGGTCCAGGCAGGGCCAACCCCAGGGCAAGACCCCAGTTGGGAACATCTTCCTCTCCATGCACAGGGAACCCCGGGCCTGCCGACCCACAGGAGCTTGGCCAAGTGCACGCCTATCCCAAGCAGAACAGCACCAACTGGGTAGTGTGTGTCCCAGATCAGGGCCTGTGCACCCATGGCTGAATCTACCACTTACCACCATGGAGAGGCAGCCCTCAGGAGCCACAGAAAGAACCGGGTCAGAGACAATGTCCAGGTCCACCAGCAGCTGAGCAAATGGAGCACGCACCCAAGGCAGGTAGACCAGAAGGGGCAAGGCACATACAAGACTTCACGTCCACCCTCATCTCTCCAGATTTCTACTGGCCTTTAAATAAAAACTCAATGAAATCTCAAAACATAAACACTTCATATTTTTCCCCTTTTAGCAGTAAAATATATGCTGTTCCAAAAAAGAAAGGTTGCTCAATTTCCTGTCAAAAGCAATCACAGAAGGCCACCTACACTATAAAAACGGCAAGAAAAAAAACAACAAAACGCTCAAGAGAAGTCTGATGCGTGGGCATCCATGGAATGCTGTGCAACCACCATACTAGGCTTTTAAAAGCTCTCCTTGATCATTCTGAGAAGCGAGAAAATCAGAGTGACTGCTTAAGGAGAAGTTCGTCCTCTGACATGTCTAGGGCGAACACTCCTATGGTAGAACTCGGTCCCCTGAGAAAGGCAGGCATGGGCCAGCTCTCCGTCTTTAACCATGGCCTTCTGAACCAAGGGGAAAGAGCAGATTCTACAGGGACAGGTGACATTTACAGTTCATGTTCTCTACACGTGTCTCCTCCCCATGGCAACCGTACCTGCCTCCCCCCCAACCAACGCAATCTTCTGAACTAGGACCAGAGCACGAGTTGGTCCTAACACAAGTTGAGCACCTTCATCTGAAAATCCAAAATCCAAAATGCTCCAAAATCTGAACCCTTCACAGTGCCAACACAATGCTCACTGGAGCATTTCAATTTCAGATTTTCAGATGAGGGATGCTGAACAGTAAGTATATCGGGCAAATATTCCAAAATCTGTCAAAACCTGCAATCCTAAACATTTCTGGTCCCAAGCATTCTGGATAAGAGACACTCAACTTGCACATTTGATCCTGAGCCTCTTGGGCCAACTGCTCACGCCAGCAAGCATGAGCCACCTAGGTCTGGATCAGCGACTCACCACATCCACCTCTGTCAGATTCCCCGGGGCTGCTTATACTGTCTGCAAACTCTAAGCTCTGACATAGACAGTCAGCCAGTTTAGCACCTTAAAAAGTAAGCCAGAAGCTTACTGAATGAGTTCAGCACTGAGATATACGCAGGATGGTGAAAAACGATAAAGGGAGACACCGCTTCACCATTCCCAGGGCATGGAGGAGAGAAGAACAGCACAAACTAGTGAGTTCTGTTCAGAAAGAGTGTCATTGCTAAGTACAGCAGAAAGTCATATCTGTGCAAGCCACACCTTCCACTCCAAGTGAGTTCCTATCAGACAGAGCATTGTCACTGAGTACAGTAGAGGGCCACGACTGTGCAAGCCACGTCTTCCACTCCAAGTGAGTTTCAGTCAAGAGCATCGTTACTGGGTACAGCAGAGGGCCATGACTGTGCAAGCCACAACTTTCACTCCAAGTGAGTTCTAGTCAGACATTGGTCATCACTGAGTACAGCAGAGAGCCAAGACTGTACAAGCCACGACTTCCGCTCCAAGTGAATTCCAGTCAGACAGAGCGTCATCATTGAGCACAGCAGAGGGCCACGACTGTGCAAGCCACACCTTCCACTCCAAGTGAGTTCCAGTCAGTGTCATCGCTGAGTACAGCAGAGGGCCATGACTGTGCAAGCCAGGTCTTCCATTCCAAGTGAGTTTCAGTCAGACAGAACATCGTCACCAAGTACAGCAGAGGGCCATGACTATGCAAGCCATGCCTTCCACTCCAAGTGAGTTCCAGTCAGAGAGAGTGTCATCACTAAGTACAGCAAAGGGTCATGTCTGTGCAAGCCACACCTTCCACTCCAAGTGAGTTCTTTTTTTTTTTTTTTGAGTTGGAATTTCTCTCTGTCACCCAGGCTGGAGTGCAGTAACACACTCACAGTCACCCCAGCATAGACCTGCTGGGCTCTGGTGATCCTTCTGCCTCAGTCTTCCAAGTAGCCGGAACTACAGGCGCACACTACCACACCCAGCTAATTTTTGATGTACTGTAGAGACAAGGTATCACCATGTTGCCTGGCTGGTCTCAAACATGCAGGCTCAGGCAATCCACTCACCTGGGCCTCCCAAAGTGCTGAGATCACAGGCTGAGCCACTGAGCCCAGCCACCAAGTGAGATCTTATCAGAGTATCATTGCTTAGTACAGCAGAGGGCAACATCTGTGAAGCCACACCTTCCACTCAGAGAAGTAGCATGGATCACAGGCAGAGACACTGACAGGAAACAAATGAGGAGCCTGGAAATCCTGGTAAGATGATGACAAATACTAATGTCAGTACACTGGAAAACAGGCAGGATGTGGTGGGAAGGCCATGCAGGGGGCAGCTGCCACAGGACATCCCACAAATGCAGCCCTCGCACCTCTGCCTGACACGTCTGCTGACAGTACTGAACTTTGTGTTAGCCACAGGAGTTTTGTCTTGCTTTGCTAAGTAACTTCAGACCAACCTACAGACAAGCTGCAATAGCACCAGTGAGTCATCCCCAAGCCCTCGAGAGCAAGTGCACACAACGGACTTCACCTAGAGTCATGAGCCACAATCCCCTACAAAACCACAAGAACTGTGACATCCAGAAAGTAACACTGATGCAGACCATCATCTCATCCACAGACCAAATCTGACTCTCCGATGAGCCCAACATCGTCCATCTTAGCTAAGGTCCTAGGCCAGGCCCTCAGATTGCACTCAGGTCCCATGTTCCACCCACCTGCTGCAGTCTGAGGAATTCCTCACACAGCCTCGATGCCAAGATCGTAATCGTGAAGACTCCAGGCCACTTCTACAGCACGCTTCCTAGTTAGGGTATGTCTGACATAGCCTTATGAAGAAACTCAAGCTGCAAATTTTCAGCAGGAATGGCACAGAGGTGACTCTTTTGCTGTATCCCATAAAGTACATTATTTCTGATTTTTTTTCCCTGACTGAAAAATTTGACATCTTACTTCATTAAAGTGGTATTGGCCAGTTTTTCCCACTATAAAGTTACTCTTCTCCTTTTGTTATTTATAAGTATTTGGGAAGTATTACTTTAAGGCTATATAAATGCCCTATTTCCCAAAAAACTTTCATCTAAGAATTTTACTGTCCAATGACAAATCTTGGACAAATTAATTATTCTATGATGGCTGCCAAAAAAGTTATTTTTCTAGTCCAATAATGCCTACCTACCATTAAGTGGAAAAATGGAATTTAGAAACCAAGACCTGGGGGTTGGCCGAACTTACCATGACTGGTCATCAGCATCCCAGCCTCCACTGAAAAGAAGCACCTGCACTCCAAACTGGTCATCAGCATCCCGGCCTCTACTGAAGGGAGGTGTGCATAGCTATAACTGGTTGACAGCATCTCAACCTCTACTGAAGAGAGGTGCACACTCCTCTAACTGGTCATCAGCATCCTGACCTCTACTGAAGGAAGGTGCACACATCCCTAATTGGTCATCAGCAGCCTGGCCTCTACTGAGGGGAGGTGAACACACCCCTAACTGGTCATCAGCATCCTCAACCTCTACTGAGGAGAGGTGCACACACCTGAACTGAGCTCCTTCTTGTTCTATGTATGTATTTGAAAGCTGGGAGTCTAGACAGATCCCTGAATTCTAATCCAGCACCCCAGCAACCACCACCTAGTGCTCTCCTCTCCCTTCCCAAGAGAATATAGTACAACTGGCTCCATTAACCTCAATACATATAATACTGGATTATGGCCCATCCTGTGTCACTTAGGCCACCCCCACATGTGACCTAGTAGCATAAAGAAACCTGTTTGACAAAAGGATCCAAAAGGGGTAGCCTAGCCAGACAGAAAAAGTTGCAAACAAAAACCACCCTACTCCTGCCACACAAGGAAAAAAACTTCCACCCCTCAACATCCCTCACCTACCCCACACCCACACCCACCTCCCATCAGCAGGGCCAGGTAGAACAGCCAGAGTCCATACCCCCTGGGCTCGGGTTGTGAGGAAGCACCCTTACTGACAGACCACATTATGATTATGAAAGACCAACAGTTTTACAGAACCCAGATAGACAAAGCTAAAATACACTGTTTACAATTTTAACAACCTGAGGCTCAGGACGGTGGTCACCACCAAAGAGGCAGGAGGAGAGGCTGCAGAGGCATGCACTGAGCAAGTGCAGCTTTCACGGAGAAGCAGCAAGTGCCGAGCACAACCCTGACACAAGGTCCAGTTTCCTCAGGCCACAAGGCAGCTCCAGGAGGTCGCTGATTTTATGCATGCTGCCCGCAGTCATGCTCAGCAAGCAAGAGCTCTGGTGCAGATCTATGCATGCTGACTCCAGTCTCTGCCTCCTGTGCCACCATGGACCTCCACAAGGGGAAGGCCATGGGCAGAGGGCAGGTGTGACTCTCAACCCACTGGTGCCCCAAGTCACCTGTGCTTCTGAAACAGTCCCAGAAGTATTTTTAGGGTCCCAGGCAAGTGCAGGGAGGAACCCCTTTCTAAGACAGGAATGGAGGGGGGACAGAGGCACTCCTGGGACCTGTCTGACACATCCACGTAGAGTGTCCCAATCACCTCCTCAGGGAGATTTGTTTTGTTTTGTTTTGTTGGGAAATCAGAGGACAGGGAGAGAAGACCAGCAACCCATTATGAAACTGCAAATACAGCCTACACATGGTCAAAGCTGGTATCACTTAGCCTACAGCATAAGCCACGAGGCAGGGATGAAATGCCGAGCCCGTCTAAGAATTCATATAAAAGGATACCAAGGCAGCACAGTACTTTTCTGCAGCGAAGACTGGACAACTTGGGAGGTTTAAACACCACTCCACTATCTGGGAGGTTTCAAGACTATTCTTCAAAAACTAAAAAGATGACTCTACAGAGAAAGAACATAGAAGAAAAGCAAAAAGACAGTGTTGCTTGTCTTCTCAAAAAATCAGAAATAAGTGTATACTGTGTTTCTGGTGGGAATCTCCCCAGAGCACATTAAAGTCACAAATAACAACTCAAGTCACCTGGGAGTCTCCTGACCAGCACTGGTGATCTGTGACCTTAGTGTAACCTTTCTGAGACCATTGTTAAAATGAAATCACATCTCTCCACTGCTGACTTTCCACTGTGAAGAATAACAGAATCAGGAATCATTTTAAGCCAAGCCAGAAAAAAAACAGAAATCATCTGATGTTAATCTAATTTACTGTCATCAAGGCAACCCAAGTCTCAAAGGACTACAAGAACTGTATTTCTTTTTCTTATTTTTTTTTTTCAGTTTTATCTAGAGCCACTCCACATCCCTTTCTTCCACATCAGTGTCTTGCTCTGTCAGTCTGGAGTGCAGTGGGGCGATCATAGCTCACTGCAGCCTCAAACTCCTGGCCTCAAGTGATACTCCTGCCTTTGCCTCCCAAAGTGCTGGAATTACAGGCATGAGCATCCTCACCAGCATCTGTTGTTGTTTGTTTTATTAATGATGGCCATTATTACTGGGTTAGGTAGTATCTCAATGTGGTTTTGATTTGCATTTCTCTGAAGATTAGTGAGGCTGAGCACTTTTCATGTGTCTGTTGGCTGCCCATATATCTTGTTTTAAGAAGTGTCTATTCATGTCTTTTGCCCACTTTTCAAAAGGCCTGTTTGGTTTTTTTCCCTTTTGGCATGTTTGAGTTCCTTGTGGATCCTGGATATTAGGCCATGTGTCAGAAATACATATGGCAAATATGTTTTCCCATTCTGTGGGCTGTCTCCCTGCTCTCTTAATGGTTTCTTTTGCTTTGCAGAAGCTTTCCAGATTAATGAGGTCCCACTTTTCTATCTTATCTCTTATGGTATAGGCACTTGAGGTTTTGATCAGGAATTGGTTGCCTACTCCAATTTCCATAAGGGTGTCTCCTGCATTTTCTAAGATTCTTATAGTTTGAGGTTTTACATTCAGGTCTCTGACCTATCTAGAGTTGACTTTTGTGTATGGTGATACGTAGGGGTCCTACTTCAATCTTCTGCATGTGGTGAGCCAGTTTTTCCAGCACCATCCACTGAATAGGTTCTCCTCTTTCCAGTGGTTGTTGTGGAGACTCTGTTGAAGATGAGCTGGTTAAGGAATTGAGATTTTGCTTCCAGAATCTCTGTGCTGTTCCATTGGTCCATGTGCCTGTTCTTGTACCAATATCAGGCTGTTTTGATTATTATAGCCTTATATTAAAATTTAAAGTCTGGAAGTATGATACTTCTCACTTTGTTTCTTTTGCTTCATCAAAGAAGTTTTAAATCCTGCCTGAGATCAACTCAGAAGTGATGGCCCCAGTCAATCCTATCCCAGCACCCTTGCCTTCTCCTCAGACAATGCTATGCTGGCACTCAGTAATCAGTTCAGACTCACTGTATTCCCCATATAAAACCAATGAATGGGCTTTACTCATTACTTCATGGACTCCCTACAAAGCCCTTGCAGAGGATAGTTATTTGCCACATTTTTCATGTGAGGAAACAGGCTCAGAATAATTAAGTAAAGTTAGCCATGGTCACACAGCCAACTTGATAACAGGACCTGCAGGGCTCCCAGCCCAAGTCTGCTAACACAAAGCCAAGTCTTATGCGGCCTCCACCCCACAGGATCTATAATCATCATGTAGGCAGTATTTATAAATCACTAGTCTACTGCTGACAATGCCACATGAAAACACATATTATTAATAGCAAGCTATGTTGAAATTCATGCTTTATAAATATTTTTTCAGAAAAAAACTGAAAAGTATATGGTAAAAGAATTTTATATTTATGAGTAATAGGATTGCTACAGAATTTTTTATTTCTATATTTCTAGATTTTCCTTAAATGTGATATATAACTTACCAAAAGATTAGTTTTTTTCTTAGCATTCATTTAACATTTTTATGTGATTAGTTATGTCTATCTGCCTTAATTAAATGTAACATTGGATTTAATGAGCACACTAAATGAGGAAAGTAGTATGAAGAAAAATGTGTAAAAGCACATACACAAAAAGCTACATTCTAGTACAGATGTTCTTTTTCTGCTTTCTGGAACCTATCAAAACTAAATTCTAATTGTAAAACATGATGAAGTTTAACATAACTTCAAAGTTGAACAAACAAATGAACAACAAAGAAAAATATGCCATGCAATTAAATCATGGAACGATTAAGGAACACTTAAAAAAAGTAGCCTTTTTATATTTATACAAAAAAAAAGGAAAAAATAAGAAAAAAGAAGCCTTTAGAATCCCCTATAACTTGGAGAAAATGTGCAAAGAAAATGACTAAGACTGGCCTTGAGAAAAATGCCCTTGGAAACTGCGATACAAAATCTTCACAAGAAAAGTCAATTCTGTTGAAGTCAATTCTGTCCAGGTTCTGTGTAGCAGAACAGCAACTTCCTGGTTCTGAAATACCCTTGAGGCGAAACAGCTGATCAGAACAGGAATGCTCACAGTAATCCAGACACTCACTGTTCAACAACCTCTCCCTCCACTTGGCCTCTTGGGAGGCACTGCTCCCTCACTGTAGAGGCAGCACAGGAGCAACCTGGGGAGTGGAGGCTGCACTGGAGTGACCTGCAAATGGGTGGGCACAGTCCTTGTCTCCCTAAAGAAGTCACTCAGCCACCCACTGCGTGATCTAACAAGACTCTCGCCATCACAACCTGCCCTTTCTGGAAGGGCACTGCAGGACCAGGAGGAAGGGAGCACCAATCTCCCCAAAATGTGCTGGGACCTGAAGCAAATGTGGCCAAAAGCCAGAACCTGACAGATCCAGAAGGGGCTCTAGTATCCCTCATCCTTCTGGTCTGTTTGAAATACTTTAAAGTTAAAAACAGTAATGACATTTAACATGGTACAAGTTAATCAGCTCTTACTCCTCACAGTGTATCTACACAATCTCAACATCCCTCAACCTAGCCTGTGGCATCTGACCCTGAGACGCCACTGCTGATGTGAGCACCAAGCTTTCCCGAAGATTCAGCTGCTCCTTTGTACAGCATGAATTTAGAAAAACTGCCATAGGAAAGGATTAAAACATGAAAAATGCTTTATGCAATCATGCCAAAACAGTCATTAGTCACCTAAGATGGTTTGAGTGCACGCCTTGAATCCATTTCAAAAATTAAAACTGGCCAGGCACAGTGGCCCACATCTGTAATCCCAGAATTGTGGGAGGCCGAGGTGAAAGGACCACTTGAGGCCAGAAGTTTGAGATCAGTTTGGGCAACATAGTGAGACCTCATCTCTATTTTTTTTTAAAAGAAAAGAAGCAGTTTTCCTTCTAGAAATGGCATACTTCCAGAACAGTCGCCATCCCACAAAGTCAGGCATGCCTGGCCATGTGTGTCACCTGCTTTTCACACCAGAAAAGTCACTTTTGATATTAAGGTGGCAAGAAGATATATTAATGACAAGCTCTTGGCCTGATAAAGCAAACAAATCTTTAAAAAGTGAGCTCTTAACTCTCTTCTCACTGAAACAACCAGAACCCACAGGTGATGGAGCTTGTGACCAGAGGGCAGCACAGAGGGCACTGGTCATCAGACAGGAAGCAGATGGTAAGCAGCAAACCAGCTGCCTCCCTCCTCCCAACACTAAAATTGAGGAAACACTCATCTAGAGACAAGAAAGTGTTACTGGCAGAAATGCACAGCTGAAGCAAAACTTGAACATGCATCAAGGAGTGCCAGAAGTACCAGGGAGTGGACAGTCATCAACGACCAAGGGTTACTTGTCTCAAACATGAGAACGACACCTGCCACCGCCTCCATGAAAGCTGAGCTCTGTGTGCACCAGCCAACGAGTCAATGCCAGCCAAGGGGGAGTTACCTACTTCACCTGAGAATGAGTGTTCGACTTCACTAGAAACTCTTCTGAAACACCTGCTGGGTCCAAGGCTCTGAGCAAAAGCTATGGCATCCAAAGATCACAATGATGTCAACATTCTCATTCATGGGAAGGATACAGACAAACAGCAAAGACACAAAACAAAAGGTAGGAAGGTTCCACTGTGGCCATGCGGTCCTGCAGTGTCCCCACAGAGCACTGCCCATCGTTCTGAGCCGGGCTGGATGCTGCTGCAGTGTCACTCTCACCATCCACAAACTCAACAGTCCATCGTCAAGTGACTGGAAAGATGACCATCACATCTCAGCATCCCAGGGTGTTGGTAGCCCATCGCACAAGGCCCATGGTCCAGGGCCATTGCTGATGTGTGAAGACTTACTTCTAACACAGGAGGCATCCAGACAAACGGGGCCTTGTCACTCTGTCAGGCTGGTTAAGTATAAATGTACTGACTAACGCAAAAGAAAAGGCTACGACTCTTTTTTTTGGTTCACTCAGACTCGAAGTACCAACACTTACAAGGTGAACTGCTGCTGATGAGAAGTACTGCCATCATTGTGGTGAAAACTTAATTTTATTTCAGAATTTTAAATAGAACCTAAATTGGAAAATAATAACCTTTCACAAATTAGTCTAAAGAATGCAATTAAATTTTAGCTATTTGATTCCAGTTAGGCCACCAGACTTTCAAGAAAAAAAATAAAAATTCGACGTGCGAATTTGTCGTAAGGGTCAATTATGGCAGAATGCAACCTTTGCCACCCAAGATGCTAAAATGTCCAATCATGTACTTATGTGAGAGGTACAAACATGATGGAACGAGGGTTTCTATGATTAAAGGGATGATGACTGAGCCGGGTGCAGTGGCTCACACATGAAATCCCACCACTTTGGGAGGCAGAGGTGAGAGGACTGCCTAAGCCCATGGGTTCGAGACCAGCCTCGGCAACTTGGCAAGACCTCGACTCTACAAACTCTACAATAAATCAAAAAACTAGCCAGGTGTGGTAGCGCGCACCTGTAGTTCCAGCTACTTGAAAGGCTGGGGCCCAGCAGGTCGAGGCTGTGGTGGCCGTGAGCATGCCACTGCACTCCAGCCTGGGCAACAGAGTAAGACTACAACTCAAAAACAAAAAAAACCAAAAATTGAAAGAAAGGCTGAATACTATACTTGGCAGATAATACCAGTGAAGCACAACTAACAACCAAATTGCAAACACAGTAGTCCACTGGCAGGAACCAGATGGAAGGGTAAGCACAGGCAACGAAGGGTATGCTGGGAGCTGGAACCATCACACCAAGTTCCTACACAATGCTCTCAGGAGCCCAGCTAACCTGCAGGCAATGAGGAACACCCAAGAGGATAACCAGGGACAGTCCTGGCCAGAACCACACGTGTCTGTATGTACAGGTGCATGCACACACACGCAGGCACACATGCATGCATGTTAACAGACAAAAATACATGAACACACATGCGCACACAGAGGCATACACACTCACATGCATGCACACACACATAAGCATGCACACGCACACACACATGCAGACATGCACACACGCACACATGCACACACACGTTTTATCTCCCCCAAAAAACTTCAACATTAATATGAAAGTAAGAAACCAAACCAACATAAGATGAGTAACAACCCCATTGTCAAAAATAATATTTCTATCAAAATAAAATCTAACTGAGCTTTAAGGTTCTTAACAGCTATCTCCAACAGTCAGAAATCATACACTAGTCATACAGAAACCATCTTGAAATCTGTCGCTTGAGTTTACCTTAAAAATGTCAGTAAAAAAATGTAAATGTATCAAAAGATAGAAGATATTCTACAAAAGAAACAGTCCACAAATGGAAATATCTCAAGATTCGCTGTAACAAATAGTACTTGCTCAATGAATTTTATCACAGAATCTAACTCCAATGCTCCAGCTAATAAATTTTAGTATTAACTCATTACATCACATTTTCAAATATAGTAAACCTTTTTAAATGACATACATAACACAATATAACATAATATAATATATATTGTTTGCCACTCAAACAATACAAAATTGTGCAATGTAATTAGGGTTAATGCTTGATACAAGAAGAGCTAAAAAGATAACATTTTAGCAAAAAGTCACACCACATTCACCATAATGCCTCTTAATATTCAGTCAGGGTAACCGACTACTTAGACCAAACTTCTTTGCAGAATGTGCTTGTTTCTGAAGATCAACAAACTGATCTCAAACTGCAAAAAAACACACAAACCCAAGTCAACAACTCAAAGTACAACCTTAAATGAAAAGATGGGACAACGGTTGGCCAGAAGCACAAAAATCAGGTGAAAAGGATGGAGGCAAAATAAGCATGTGTTTCCTGAGGGTCCCCGCAAGGCTGGCACTGGCCAGGACACCCATGGGGAGCAGGGTCCAAAGCCCAGACATGCCCCTCCCCCATCCTCTCTGCGTGAGTCTCTGGACAACAGGGTCTAAATATCAGGAGGCTGGTGACCAGCACATCCCCAGGGTCTAGAACATAGTAAGAAAATGTCTGCTGGATGTACAGCTGGATGGTGATGGATGGATAGACAGGGAAAGACGGATGGAAAGCTAGACGGCTGGATAGTGGATATACAGCTAGACTGCAGATAGATGGATGGACGGCGGATAGATGAATGAATGGCTGGATGGCTGGATGGTGAATGCACAGCTGGACAGCAGATGGATGGATGGAGGATAGACAGATAGATGGACAGCAGATGGACAAATAATGGCTGGATGGCTGGACAGTGGATGGACACATGGACAGTCCAGTGAAATGCAAAACAAGACAACTAACACATGCTCTGTGCTTGAGAAGTTCATACTTGCCAAAAAATTAAGAATATTTGTCAGCCGGTCTCGGTGGCTCAGCCTGTAATCCCGGACTTTGGGAGGCTGAGGTGAGTAGATTGCCTGACCCCGCGGGTTCGAGACCCGCCTGGGTAACTTGGTGAGACCTCATCTCTACAATAAATCAAAAAATTAGCCAGACGTGGTAGCGCGCGCCTGTAGTTCCAGATACTTGGAAGGCTGAGGCGGAAGGATCGCCGGAGCCCAGCAGGTCGAGGCTGCGGTGGCCGGGAGCAGCCACTGCATTCCAGTCTGGGCGACAGAGTGAGACTCCAACTCAAAAAAAAAAAAAGAATATTTGTCTTTGCTATTATGTCAAAGCTTCTTTCTTGACAATACCTGAAACGTATTTCATTAATCTGATGAAATTATGGATCATTACAGACTCATTTTAAGAAGAATGCCCGGGGAGGATTGGCAGTAGTGGGAAACTGCCAGGGGAGGGAGGGGCACACATCATCAACAAGGGTACCTGCATAATGAACACTTGTATACCTAACCCTGAATTGTACCCCACATATTTAAAATTAAAAATTAAAAAAAAAAGAATAATGTCCCAAGGGGTCCTCCCCAGACCAAGACACTAAGGGAGCTACACTACCATCTGGCTGTAATCATGCCTCATCCATTGTCCTCTTCCCACCTCACAGCACCGTCTTCTATGATGCCACCCAATGACAAAACATGTCAGAACCTGAACTTCTCACCCATAACCACAATAATGAAAAGAATGCTTCAAGCAAGCTCTTACATGACTTCCTCTTTGAGTTAATAGTAATATAAACCACTCACAACATTTTCACTATCTTTCGCCTTAATCCTCATCCAGCAGGTGTGCCAAAAGCAAGCCCCTTAAACTCACCTCAGCTCAAGATGGAGCTTCTAGCACATGGCTCCATACTAAGCTCAGGAAAAACATTTTCTGCAACAGGAATCCACATCACTCAATTTCAACAGATTCCAAATCCCAAAATTCAAATACACAGTGAAACAGTTTGCTTTTGGGTGTCAGCATTTTATTCACTGATGATTTTAAATGAATATTGTACAAGGGATCTATCAAGCTGGAAAGACTGTAGAGTTGTGAACAGGTCGGGGTGAGGGAGACAGAGAAGTTTCTCAAGCAAGACAGTTCGTTCTCATAAGCAGAATCTGAGTATCACTCATCAAGGCCAGAAAGTACATCAGCAAATGCGAGCTCAGTGATATAATACTCTATATATAATATTCTAAAGGTAACAGCAGCAGTGATTCCAGTTAGTAAACCGGGTGAATGCAGGGATTGAAGCTACTGGGGATCAGGGAAGGTCACCCCATCTTCACTAGAATTAGCCAGAAGCAATGAGAAAAGGGCTCAGGCCCAGCAGAACAACTCTCTGAAGAAATCTAGGCCGCTGTGTCGGCAGGGGCAGGCACACACGGGCAGAAGTCTCAAGCTGAGCCAACTTCAGCCTCAATGTCCCGCTCACCCTCGCTGGCCCCAAAGACACTCTCCTAAGACAGTGATGTTGCCCTGGTGTCCACCCAGCCAGGAGCAGGATTCATCTATTTCACTGTCAAATAATTGTCTACTGGAAATGTTGTTTCTCATTACCTGTTAACACGTGATTTTCTAGTAGACATCAGCGTTCAGAAAATTCTGTTACGGCATATCGGAGTTTCCAGGGTCTGATCAGCCTGAACAATTAGATTGCCATGCTGCTGAGCTACAAAGTTTTCCTTATGGCTGATCCTGCTGGCAGGAATGTGGCTAGTGACATGTCACAAATCAGCTTCTGCAGACGAGCTCCACACTGCATTAGGATGTACTCTTACCTGTCTACAGCACACACCTGGTTTAACCTGGAACACTCAAGTTCCTGCACTCACAAACGCACGTTAACATCACCTCTGATAATGCCCGTCACTGCTTCACCACAATCACCTAAAAACACTGCCTTCCAATTTTCCTCTGGGTCTTAATCTTATCCTCAAAAAGGATAAGATGTTTCTTCTTGAAAATATGATTATAATAATTGGATAATAATTGGATAAATTTTGAGGAGTTTTAAAAGAAGGTAATCCAAAATACAAAGTGGCCCTGGAGAAACCAGAAATGTTTCCCACAGAGCGACATCCTCTCTGCTGGCATATGACCTGGGTCATTTTAAACCTGTGGTCAATAAAACACCCGATCCTGTTCACCTGGACTGTCCTGTGAGCACCATTCATTCACCTCCTCTTCAAATTGCTCATCCAGGTCATAAGCTAACACTTATCTGTGTGATTATCTGAGTAGTGTCTGCATCTCCCCAGTCCATAGGCTACAAATACTGACAGCAGGGTCAAAGCTGGTTTGGGATCTTTCAATTTCCTTTCCACTATCACTGTGCTGTGAAGTCCTAGTGCAGGCCCACTCCACAGGAAGGGTCAGGAAGCGCCAGGTGAAGAACTAGACACAGACAAGAACATGACACAAGGTGAGATGTGGTCAACATTCTATGGAGCCCCACGGGGACTTCGCAACCTCCCCTTAGAGGAAGGGGAGCCCAGGCAGGTTCCTTATGTGCTTTAACCAATACTGAACCCAAGGGAAACACCTGGGCACCAAAACAACCTTTCGATGAACAGTTATGTACATGGAAAAGCTGCTCGAAGTACTGAAATGCTACAGAGGACACAAAACAGTAGGTTTGCCCCTCCCCCACAAAACAGAAAGGAACTTGTTTAAATGTTAATAATCATTAATAATAGGTTGTGGGATTGTGAGTGATTTTTATTTTCTTCTTTACACTTTATTATACTTACCAATTTTTTCTATAATAAAGATCTTCATAATCAGAAGAAAAAATATTTGGATTTTCTAACTCATTAGGACGAAACTGCTGTATCATTTCAAGTCTCCAAGCTTCATCTGACAGGTTCTGAACTGCTTCTCACAATTGTCCATCATGGGAATGTTGAGAAGTGGACAGGGAGTGGGACAAGGACAATGACAAATGACGCCCCACCAGTTTCACTTACTCTTCCATCTTCTGCTTTCCATCTGGACAGTTGACAGGAAGCTGGCACCGTGACTGTCGGCCACAGAACACTGTTCCCTCCATGTTCCCACCTGGGCCCTTCCTGCTTCAAGTGCAGCGCAGCACCATCAGCACAAGGACTGGAGAAAGAGGGCTCTGCCACCACATGGCCATGCACATGAAGAACCTGAAGGCCACACTGAACAACTGCAGTGCAGCCTCCTGGTTAATGGGTGAGAGTGCCACAGAACAGTATTCACCACTAAGTAAATGGAGAAGACACACAACAGTCCTGAGCACAAGGCATCCTGTGTCCCTGCAACCTACCAGGATCTGAAAGGGGGCTGAAGTGTCCTATTTCTAAGACAAGACACAACAACAGTGGTGGAGAGATCTGCTGCTATCAGCAGACATCAGATTTCCTCACTTGTGCTATCTTAGAGATAGTCCAACAGAAGGGGAGGTTCTCTAGGCCACGATCACCAGTCAAGTGTCTTCACTATTAGACACAGAATGGCAAAAGGGAAGCAAATTATGAGGATATGCAGTATGCAGATAGCTAAACCCATGGCCCCTGAGCCATGGATAGATTCCAGGCACAACACACCCCTCCTTCCTCTTGGAAGCTCTGGCCGGCCTGCCCCTCTTCTCCCCAGGTACTAGGACCCACTCCTAGGTCTGCACCCTCAGGGCCTCCTACTGAAGGGTGGCTCTACTTCCCCCCTGACCAAGTCATCTGCCTCCAACACGTCATCAGACACATCTCTGTGAATACTATGGCAACTCATCAGAAATCAGTACTGATACTCAGGTAAGGTGGTGAAGGACATACATGGCATACAATGAGCACAGACTTAAGACCTCAGGCAGCTCCCCCATTAGAAACCAGACACTAGGCCAAGATACAAGTGGCACTAGGGCCCTGGATGGATTCGGGCAGTGTTGAGGTGACTCTAACACTCAGGAGCTAAGTATCCCCACAGAGATTCCCACCTCCATTCCTATAATCCTGTGGATTGAAGCTTCCCCACCTTCCGCAGGGACACTCTCCTCCCCACCAACCCTAGCAGACTCTAAGCTATTCTAACGGGAAGGGAGAGTGGCGGTATACACACAGACACCAGAACTGGAGTCAGCCCTGGCGTGGGAGGGTGAGTTCCAGGAGTTCCACATTTCACATGGGGTGTGCATAGCGTTCCCAGGCTGTGAAAAGAAAAGCCTGCGTGTGAAAAGGAGTTGCCCACACTTAAACGACACAGTGAGTTATGGCACCCATGGGGTTTGGGAGATAATTCCCTGTGAACGGTCTCCCAAATACACACAATAAATTAAAACTGACTTCCTTGCTTGCGGCTTAGGTCGGTTAAAATATAGGTAGTAGTTTCTGCTATGACAGAAGCATGTGTGAATAGTTTCCTGAATAACGGTGGCAATGCTTTTTAAAAAAAAAAAAAAGTTAGGGTCTCCCTCTGTCTCCCTGGCTGGTGTACAGTGGCATAATCACAGCATATCACTACAGCCTCAACCTCCTGGACTCAGGAGATCCTCCCTCCTCAGCCTCCCGAGTAGCTAAGACTACTACAGGCACCTACCACCACAACGAGCTAAAGTTTTTTTTCTAAAGAGGAGGTCTTGTTGTGTTGCCCAAGCTGGTCTCAAACTCCTGGGTTCAAGCAATCCTCACACCTCGACCTCGCAAAGTGCTGGAATTACAGGTGTGAACCGCCATGCCTAGCAGCGTTGCTTTTTCAAATATAAAGCACATTACCCTAAAATGGGCAAAAGGGAATAAAATGTTGCATATTTTCTTAGGGAAAGCTAAAATTATATTTGAGGCCTATCTTTTTGTCAATAAATGCCACCTTCTGCACATAAGACTTGCTTCTCACAAATTCAAATATCGGAGCACCTCATGTGAAGTCCTTTGTGCTCTAGTGTTTTGATGACTAACACACGTTGCTTTGTGGTGACCAACTTGGCTTACACCCAAAAGGGTGATGAGACATGACACTGCCATATCATACCAATACTCTAGAAATCAACTTTGATTCATCTATAGCATCTATAGCATTTAGCTTTGTGTATCGATTCATACACAAAGTATCTGCTTTAGGTTTTTTATTTAAATGTTAAACAGTAAAACCAACTGTTTTTAATGGCTCAAGAAACAAGAAAGCCATAAGATCCAATAATTTAAGTACTGAAGTGCTATTGTGCTCGTTACATACTTTCACTCTGTGTAAGAGAAGAGACATTTCTCCATGTGCTAGAACAGGAATCAGAACACAGTCCTCCTGGGCAACAGTGTCTCTGCAGGTGACACGGTAACACAGAAGAATAGCATGAAACATACATATGCAACCTTTCCATAAAGTCTTTTTACTCAACAAATGTTTACATCCTTCTATAATTCAGAGGATTCTAACACCTACAGAAACCACACACACAACTCTCTTGGTTATAGTAGACTACTGAATTAAAGATGAACTTTAAGGTCTGACTTTTAGCCAACTTTTTTCTTTTTTTTTTAAGACAGGGTCTCACTATGTTGCCCAGGCTGGCTTCAAACTCCTGGACTCAGGCAATTCTCCCATCTCAGCCTCCCAAGTAACTGGGACTACAAGCATGCACCACCACACCCGGCCTAGCCAATTATTTTTAACGATATGTACTCAGTCTATCTTTTAATATGTACCCATAAGAAGAGTTAGCTATTGTTCATTTGAAGATGGGCAAACCTGCAACAACCCAATGAAAAAGGAAACAGTAATGAGAAGAAAGCGCTAGACTAAGACTTTATCCTAGTTATACCACATTCAACCTAGCTAAGCCTCAGCTATGTGACCTATGATCTAAAGAGTAAAACTGGTGCTATCTAGACCAACATCGCTGAGGAGAGCATACGTGTAAAACCATTTTAAACTAAAAATGTTTGTTTGTAACAGGATCTCACTCTGTCACCCAGGCTGGAGTGCAGTGGCACAATCATGGCTCACCGCAGCCTCAACCTTCTGCTCCAGCTTCCTGAGCAGTGAGATTAACTACAGGCACGTGCCACCACACCCAGCTAATTTTTTGTAGTAGAGACTAGGTCTCTCACTATGTTGCTGGTTTCAAATCCGCAATCCTCCTGCCTCAGCCTCCCAAAGTGCTGGGATTACAGGTGTGAGTCATCACACCCAGCCTAAACTAAAAATTTAAAGCATCACTTAGACGTATTAGGAACTGCCAGGAGACCCAAAACGAGTAAAATAGAGTTTATCCACTTATTCATTTTTGAAGCTTTGCTACTTTCTTCTTCCTTTCCTTCCACTTCCCTCCTTCCTTTTGTTTCTTCCTTCCTTCATGTAACAGATATTTAATGTGTTTCTACCATATACCATATGTACTTACTGCACTGCCCAGAGTGGCAGGCAGTAGTTACATGTGGCTACCAAGCATCTGGAATGGTACTTGGCCACACTGATAAACTATAAGTATTAAAATCACACTAGATTTTGAAGACTTAGTGTGAACAAAAGAATGTCAAGTATCTCTATACTTTTTATGCTGATTACATGTTGAAATGATAATATTTTGGATATATTGGGTTAAAATTAATTTCACCTCTTTCTTTTTACTTCCTCTTAATACAGCAACTAAAAATATTTAATCTATAGAGGCTCACTGCATTTCTACTGGATGGATCTATTCTAGACTCTAAGGACACATTAGGGAACACGATCAAGTTCCTACCCTCACAGAGCTTATGCACCAACACCCACAGCTCTAAAACCTTCAGTCATCAGCAGCAAAGAAAAACCAAAGCCAGCAACTGTGCAGAGGGGACCTGGGGCACAGGCCATACCTATACCACTGACTTCCCTTATGCTCACACCACCAAAGGCAAGGACCCTAATCCCTAGAAGAGCAGTTGGTCAGTTTAGGAGCTATGACTTTGCCCATGCTGGGGACGACGGTCTCCTCCCGTTAGCTTCTAAGAACAGGATGACTTTCACAGGAACTCCTGAGGGAGAGAGCCTGCAGCTCTGGGCATCGGCAGTGTCTAGGCTTCTTTGCTAGTGCTCTGGGTCGTACTTCCAAAGCACTTAAAAGGCTTCTGCTGTGGAAAGATGCTTCTGAACAGCAATGGCCTCTCCTGCACCCCAACCCCTCCCTCAGAGTCCTTCACCACTTGTCCCTCAGCAAGGTCAATTAACCTGCTGCCCCCAAGCCTTTCATCTTGTGTCAGTCAGAGCTTCCAATCAGAGCAAGAGCGGAACTAACCACAGGAGCCTGCCATGGCGACACGAAAAGGCCCTGTTGCTCCCAAGGAGGCTGTCAGAGGAGGCTCAAGTCAGGCTGACTTCAAAACACACACAGCTCAATGTGAGGTTACTCATGGTTGCAGGACTGTAAAGACAATCTGGAGAGTACGTTTAATTTGGACCAAACGGGCCCATTTTTCCACAGCACTTACCACCAGAAAGGCTGCTTCACACCAGAATGTCACATTCCACATGTCAGGAACTCATCTTACATTCAAACCATAATAAGGCAAGTACTTTGCTGGCCATGCATCTCTGACTAACTTCCAAGAGTTAAAGCGTTGGAGAGAGTCTCCACCTGAAAGCTTTACCCAACATGGCAGGGACGCCTGAAAGCTTTCAGGAGAGGATGTCATTCCGATCTGCCCCCACTGGGCCACCTCTCAGCCAGGCCTGCCTCTCCCTTCTGCCAACTCGAGTCTATACCTCCCTCAAGGCCAAGGCCCAACCCAGACCACACACACCCAGAGGCATCTCCTCTCTCTTCCTCACAGAGCTCCATGAGCATAAACTACTTGGTCTCCTCTCAGGACTGTCAACCCCTGCAACTCAGAGCAAAGGAGAAAGGCAGCCCAACACCTGGAAGCCGCCGCCCTCCTTCATGTGGTGAGTGGTCAGTCCTTCATCCCAGCACCAGGGCACAAGGTGGGTGAGCTGACTGGGTCAAAGTAGTCACAGTCAGGCTCAGGAACATCAGTGAACAGTGACCCCACCACCTAATGAACGCTGTACAGAGGGCACGGGCCACAGAGAATGGGGCCAAGGAGGGCCATCTTCATGGGCAATTCGAACCCCCCAAAAATACCTAAAAGACAGTGAAGAACTGATATGGGGTAGTGACTCACCAGGGAAGGTGGGACAGCAGCTCAACGGCAATAAAGCATGGTATCTTAAAAGAAAAGAGAGAATGTGCTCAAAGCCCTCGTGCAGGACCATGTGCAAACAATTTCCAATGTCTTATCCATCTGGGCACTTGGGCTCCACACAGACAGACCCCATTCAGCTTTGCTAATTTCCCAAATACAACATAGCAAGTAAGAGCGGACTCTCAGAAGGATGAGCACAGTGGCGCATGCCTGTAGTGCAACTACTCGGGACGCCAAGGCAGGAGGATCACTTGAGACCAGGAGTTCAAGACCAGCCTGGGCAACAGGTGAAACCCTATCTCTACAAAGAACAAAAAGTAAAGTGGACTCTTCGGGAATAATCTGAGGCAAATCCTACTGTGTCACTCAAACAAGCGTCTTAACCTATTTGTGCCTCAATTACATATGTAAAATGGGGATGACAATAGTACCAACCTCACAGGGTTATGATATTGTTGTGATGGAAAAATTGTAACACAAGAAGCACTTAAAACAAGTAGCAGAGTTAAACAGTCGATAACCATGACTTTGTTAATATTAATGACCTTTCCACCCTAGACACCATGGCAACCTGCAGTGCTTACCCCAACACATGCACAGGCTTCCACCTGAAGAACACTTGTGAGCTCCAAATCCCATCCAGCAAGATGTGGCTTAAACACCACCTCCCACAAGAAGCCCTCACTTCCCTCCTCCACTAGAGAAACAATGGCTCTGTGCCCTCTATACTCTGAAGTGTTCTACTGGGCCTCACCGGGGCACTCACCACCACATGACCATGATGTCCAGTGCTGACCACCCCACAAGGCTCAGGATCCTTAAGACAGAAGCTCCCTCACCCTGCCCTTGGCCTTCCCCAAAGAGCTGATCTTCTACACATGAGCATTCGATATTTGCTGTGGAACAAATTAAAATCTAACCTTTCATGAAGTCAAGAACGAACTAGTGCTTTTAAAAGTGCTGTAACAGCCATCAGGTGATTCCTCCTACTAAAATCCCTTACCCAGAGAGAACTCTAAGCAGAGCTCAGTCCTCAGTGAATTCTGAAGAAAGCCAAGCAATCCATCCACCAAACCAAGTCACCTTCAGACTCTGCTGGCCAACAAGCCTCTCCCTCTTCCTCATACTAAATGTGGGGCAAAGTTCCATTGTTTATCCAGATTCTAAAGCCTACTCTTGTCACTGCTTTCTAGCACCCAGGTGAAGGAAGGCTAGCCGGAAGCCACCCTGGGCATCTGGCCTAGCAGCCACAGTGTCAACACCAAACAACCCCGACTGCTCAGCTTTGGCGTCCTGTCCCCAGCAGACACACACGGGAAGACCACTTCTTTCTCCAACACCGTTCTAACCAGTAGCATAATTACTGCTAAGTATTACTTGATTAAAATCCTAAACTTTAAGCAGGAAAAGCGTTAACTCAGATTGGCTTCCTCTTACCATGGAAACATTTTGACATTTAAGCACACACGAGGAATTCAAAGACTGCCTTCATTTACTATGAGGTATTGATAACTTTTCTTAAAAAAGAAGCTCAAAAATTAAGGTTAACGACAATTTTACAAAAGGAAAAAATAGGATAAGACAGAAGTCAAATAGTACTACCCTGTCTTAAAACACATCTGTGCAGTTATTTTCCATAGTATACAATGGGTATTACAGATTCAAAATAAGGCATGGAGTATGGAAAGGAAGTAAGGTTATCACACCAGAAACAGGTCCACAGGACGAGGGCACCCAACCAGCACAGCACACATAACAAAGCCTAAAAATGTGGGAAACACTCCACTGCAGCTGCCAAAAAGCAAGTCTGCTCAATTCAATAATAATGCTACCTTATGATGAAGATTATTTTGAACGTTTCTAGGACCAAAAATATCACAAGCAAAGGCAATGCACTAGAACAGCTTCTAAAACAAAATCCACCCAATTTTCCAAGCACTAAAATGATTTATACTTTAAGTCAACAAATGCAAAAGTTCATAGTTATATAGCTCTACTTTCTCTTTTTAAAAAACCTATTTTTATGTATTGATCACCATTATCCCATTGACAAGATTACAAATCTGCCATTTCCTCTATAATCTAGCTGCTTCCAAATATACAAGCGTGAAGGGTGGGGGTGGGGGCTCCACACCTGTTAAATAAGTCAATAAGTCAGAAAGTTAAATAATTGGTGAATGCTGTGCTTTTGTCCAATGCCAGCTGCACTGAGGTGGAAACACCAGTTACTAATACTCCCTTTTTATCCCCAGTTCACCCACTGAAGGTAAGAACTGCCATTTCCTCACCATGGAACACGCCTTGCAGGCTCACAGGAGTGGTAGCAAGTGCTGTGAAGCTGCTAGAACTCAGATCCTTGGTCTCTGAATGCAGACGTTACAACAGACACACAATTATCATGGTGATTAAGAGACCAGATGGGCTGGACCTCCCAGGATATAAAACAGTCACATTTCCCCCATGCTCCTGGGACCCCTTCCCAGCTTCCCAAAGCTGACAAGCTGTAAGTCAGTCGAGGCCTGCCACCCCAATACCAGGTGGATTTGATGTGTCTTCTATCCTTCTTTCCAAAAACGTCATAAGGGCACTTAACAGGAATCTCTGGAAAGCATCCAAAAGACCAGACCCGCCTGGGCAACTTGGTGAGACCTCATCTCTACAATAAATCAAAAAAAAAAAATCAGCCGGGCATGGTAGTACGCGCCTGTAATTCCGGCTACTCGGAAGGCTGAGGCAGAAGGATCGCCAGAGCCCAGCAGGTCGAGGCTGCGGTGGCCGGGAGCAGCCACTGCACTCCAGTCTGGGCAACAGAGTGAGACTCCAACTCAAAAAAAACCCCAAAAGACCAGGCTGAACAGGAGTAATTCAAAGCCCCTTGAGTGCTGAGCGCTCCATAAGGCCCGGCACTTAGGCAGGTATCTACCATGTCTTCACGCAGAACTGGATCTGGGCACGAAGAGTTATGAAAAAAGCATTTACAAAGCACAGAGCATATTTACACCTGAAGAATCTGCAGCTAAAAGTTATTTACAAGAACCAGTCAACTGTCAAAAAGAATAAACACAAGTAAATGAATTCCTAACTACCCAAGAATACCTTAATTACTCAATACACCATCTTACACAGATAAGGTGTGTTTTTAAACACTTTTCTAGCACAAGCAAGACACCCTCAACAGCTCTGTCACATCTCCATTTCCCATTTCCAGACGAAAGAACTGCTCTGTAGTTCAATGACTTAACCAGAATAAAATGGCAATTCAGCGACTTTTGAATTATAGGTCCAAGAAATCTCTATTCTAAAAAACAGGCCTAATGTACTCATTTTCAAAAAACAAGGCACTTGAAAGAACATAGCAATAATACATTCTCAAAATACAAAAAACAATTCATCATTTACAACAACATTTTATGCATCAGTTAGCCTCACAGGAAAAAAAAATGACAGCACTATGAAAACTGCAAGATGAAAAATGTATACATTACTACTCAGTATCTACCAAACACAAAGAAAGTAAACACCCCTGATACTTTCTAGTGTAAATAAAATCTAAAGCAAGAAATACATTGTTTCAAATCACTGAAATGTAATAGACACCACACACACATACAATCTTTTTTCCTTAGAAAGCATTCTACAGATTAGGTTAACAACAATGTATGTCATTAAAAGGCTGAATGTGAAGAAACTAAGAAGTCCCTACAGCAGTGGTCCCCAACCTTTTTGGCATCAGGGACCAGTTTCATGGAAGATGATTTTTCCACAGACAAGGGGCAGCGGGAGGGATCATCAGGCATTAGATTCTCATAAGGAGAGTGCAACCCAGATCACTTGCATGCATAGTTCACAATAAGGTTCATACTTCTATGAGAATCTAATGCCGCCACTGATCTGACAGCATATGGAGCTTGCTCACCGGCTACTCACCTCCTGCTGTGTGGCCCAATTCCCAATAGGCCAGGAACTAATACTGGTCCACGGCCCGAGGACTGGGGACCTCTGCCCTATAGGATATAAATGCTAACCTCCATTACCTCCAGAAATGACAGTAATGAAGGTGAAATTTAAAAAATTAAAAATAAGGCCAGGTATGGTGGCTCATGCCTGTAATCCTAGCATTTTGAGAGGCCAAGTAGGAGGATCTCTTGAGCCCAGGAGTTCAAGACCAGCCTGGGCATCATAGCAAGACCCTATCTCTACAAAAAATTTTAAAAACTCCCAGGCATAATGGCATGCACCTGTGGTCCCAGCTACTTAGGAGGCTGAAGTGGAAGGATCACCTGAGCCCAGAAGGTTGTGGCTGTGGTGAGCCGTGATCATGCCACTGCACTCCTTGCTGGGAGACAGAGTGTTACCCCAACTCAAAAAAGAAAATGGAAGAAAAGACAATAGCATCTTCAAGATGTCCACAAAATTCTGAAAGATGGAAAGTAAGTGCAGAACTGGCAAATGATGTGGCAAACTGTAAATGACAGGACCCAGGCTGACCATCCAGAAGAGAGGCAATGTCAGTCCCACCACACACTGAGCTTTTTAGACAGAGCATCACCAGGGAAAAGAATGCCTCATAAGTATAAAAGGACAACTAACCATGAAAGCATAACAGTTCTCAATGTGTACGTACCTCAAAGTAAATGAAGTAAAAATAGACATAATTGACAGGAAAAAAGGACAATGACACATTATCACAGGAGATTTTAACACCCCATTTTAGTAATTGATAGAATAATTAGAACTCCTCCCCCCAAAAATCAGAAAAGACCAAGAAGATCTGAACAACGCTGACAACCACGTAGACCCAAGTGACACAGAAAATCTGACAACTAAATCCAACAGGCACGGCACACTTACCCAAACAGACCATATGGTTGCTATAAATAAGTCTCAATAAACTTAGAAGATTAAAATTCCACAAACATTTTCTGATTACAACAGAATTAAATTAGAATCAATAACAAGATATCTAAGAAAATCGCCACTATATTAAGCTATGCACCTCCATAAAGAGTTCATGGGTCAAAAATGAAATCAAAAAGAAAATTAGAAAGTATTTTGGGCCAGATGCAGTGGCTTATACCAGTAATCCCAGCACTCTGGGAAGTCGAGGTGAGAGGACTACCTGAGCCTCTCAGGGATTCAAGACCAGCCTGAGCAACTAGGCAAGACCCTGTCTCTGCGATAAATCAAAAAGTTAGCCAAGCATGGTGGCACTCGCCTATAGTTCCAGCTACTTGGAAAGTTGAGGCAGAAGGATTGTCTGAGTCCAGCAGGTTGAGGCTGTGATAGCTGTGATTATGCTACTGCACTCCAGCCTGCGTGACAGAATGAGACTCCAATTCAAAAAAAAAAAAAAAAGAAAGAAAGAAAATATTTTAAATTGAATGATAAGAAAAAGAAAATATATCAAAATATAGAATGCAGCTAAAACAAACGCTTAGAGGGAATCTTATAATTGTAAGTGCTTAATAAAAGAAAATTTAAAAGATCTACCACAAAGACCTAAGGTTCTAACTTAAGAAACAAGAAAGAAAATCCTTGCTAATGATTAATATGGTAAAAAAAAAAATTTAAAAACAAGAAAAAGAGAAAATTAAGCCCAAAATAGAATAAAGAAATTAACAGAGGGCAGAAGACAATGAGGAAAACAATAGAAAAAAAATTAACACAGGCAAAAGCCGAGTCTTTAAAAATAATGTATTCAACAAAACTGACAAACTTCTAGCTAGGGCAATCAAGAAAAAAAGGAAGCCGGGCTCAGTGGCTCAGCCTGTAATCCTGCGCCTCGGGAGGCTGAGGTGAGTGGATTGCCTGAGCCCACGGGTTCAAGACCCACCTGGGCAAGCGAGACCTCATCTCTACAATAAATCAAAAAATTAGTCGGGCGTGGTAGTGCGCGCCTGTAGTTCCAGCTACTTGGAAGGCTGAGGCGGAAGGATCGCCGGAGCCCAGCAGGTGGAGGCTGCGGTGGCCGGGAGCGGCCACTGCACTCCAGTCTGGGCGACAGAGTGGGACTCCAACTCAAAAAAACAACAACAACAACAAAAACCAAAAAAAACCCCTCTACCTCTTCCCTCTTAGGGTCTCAGCTGGGCCTGATGATTAACTGGACATAAAATAGATTGACAGGAGAAAAGTCTACACATGTAATGTAAGTTCTGTGTGACATGGGAGCCTCATAAGGAAGTGAAGACCCCAAGGAATGGAAAAACTGACATGCTTTTGTGTCAGGCTGAACAAAGGGAGGCAATTGTGGGAAAGTCAAGTATGTAGGGAGACTATAGGAAGATGAGGTATTTAGCAAGATCTGTTTCTCTAGAATTCTTGGTGGCTGTGAATCCCCACCAATGAATGTTCCTTTTTTTCTGGTTCAGGTGGGTCATCTTTCACATGGGAATTCTAATTTCCGGTCCTCTGGAAGTAAAGGGGCGATCAGAATGTCTTTCCTGTATCTGGTTTTTTTACATGCCATTAGCACGAAGTGATCCTTATGTCAAAGTGACATATTTTGGGGTGGCATTTTCTGCATTTTCCCACTACTGCCAATCCCCCCCACAGTTTCCCACTACTGCCGATCCCTTTCTTACAGTATTATGATAATTGTTCAAAGCCTGCTTATGAGTGAGAACATGTGGTACTCAGTTCTTTGTTTCTGTGATAGATCACTCAGTATTATAGACTCTATGTTGCTGTGAAATTCATAATTTTGTCCTTATTTGTGGCTGCATAATATTCCATCATGTATATATAGCACATTTGTTTATCCAGACCTCTTTCGATGGGCAGCACGTTTGGTTCCATGTTTTTGCTGTTGTGAGTAATGCTGCAATAAACATGTGTGTGCAGGTATCTTTTTCATAGAGTGATTTGAGTTCCTTCGGGTATATTCCCAGTAGGGGGATTGCGGGGTTGTGTGGAAGGTCGATTTTTAGATCTTTTAGGAATCGCCACA
>CAUYQG010214725.1:0-11336 GCA_963574415.1 Tarsius wallacei | reverse complement strand
GATAGATATGAGTCAGGCAACATGATCTCTGCTGTCAAAGGGCATCATGATGAAAATAGTGTCTCCACTATTCACAAGCTGTGAAACTTAGGGCAAGTGTCTTAACCTCTCTGAATCCCTGTTACTTCTTTTGTAATGCCTCCATCCTAGAGTTGCTATGAGCAACCAGTGAGATATAAAGCACTTGACTTTGAAAAAGTCTCAATGAATGGCAGTTTGTGTTATCATTATTACACAAAATCAATAAATGAGACAGGACAGGCAGAAAAGGAGATTAAGTACAATGTGTCAGGGGTAACAGGCATTGCAGAAGTTCATAGTAGAGGGGCAATCAAGAGCAAGGCAGTTCTCCAGAGATGTTTTCTTTGAGGTGTTGCTGCTTGGTTGTACCTCAAAGGCAGAAGAAAACTGAGAACAGAGACAAGGAGTAGAGAATATACTGGGCATGATGTAGGCTAAGGTCCCAGGGCATGTGCATATGATGTTTGGTAGCCACCCCAGTGTGGCCAGAAGGAGATACTTAAAGAAGATTGTGGAACCTGAAATTGAAACATAAGGTAGAGATAAAATGGAAGACTGTAAATGTCAAAGAAAGGAGTTAGGATGTATTTAGCCAATGAGAAAAATGAAGCAAAACTTTCTAAACCCAGAATTTTTATGCAAGTATATTTATGCACACTGCTAAGTTAATTAATGCACATTGTCAAAAATTACTTCATTAGATCACTCTACTAAAAAGCCAGAAATATTTTGTAGAGATTGCTGTCTACTAAAGAGTCAAAAATATAAAGTAAAGTTTACCCTTGAGCTCCTAAAATAGCAATAAATGAAGTCCACAAAGCCTAGCACATAGTAGGTATTCAACAGATGGCTCATAAATTTTAAAAGAACTTTGGTCATTGATGAAATGGATTTAAGGAAGTGTGTCACCTTATAATTTAGGCATTGTGTTGCCCAATAGTTTCAAATCTCCCTACTCTGGCAGCCAACAAGGAGGAAAAATGGAATGGTTAGAATGCATCTCCTCTCTCTTTTTCTGTCAGAGATGCTAATGGGAAGAGGAAAAGCAAAAAACATGATGGACAGAGGTGAAGTCAGTAAATGACAAAGAAGCAAGGAATAATCACTCTTTCAGTAATATAAGTTGATTCTGTAATATGATGGATAATTATCTTTTCAGAAGCACAATGAAACTCATTTGCAAACAGGTATCACTTGCATAGTCCTGAAGGGCTCATATCCTAATTGTCCTTAATTGCACTCGTTACAGTCAAAACTAATAAACGTACAACATAGTGCTGGGGTCTTTCCTTAATGTCAGGGATACGACAAAGGCACAACAGTCTATTCAGTGTTAAATACTTCTGCAATAGGAGGAAACAGAAAATTTGCATGGACACAGAAGCCAAACTTCCAGCTCAAGGCCTAACTCCACCATCGACTAGCTTTGACCTTAGCTAAAGTTCCTTAGTCATTTTCTGTCTGAGTTTCTAATCAGTAAAAGGAGGGTAATAATATATTCCTAAAAAAAAATGCATAAGTTTATACACGTAAACACTTGGGATGAGTATCAAGAACAGGATGAAAGTCAGCCAAAGCTAGCTATTATAATTAGCTGTGTGAACCAATCGACAGAGCAAGAAGCAGTGACTTTTTTTTACGTATGATAAGTCGTGAGAAAGAGGGAAGGCTTCAAAGCAGAAATAATGGTTAGACCCTGAAGGTTGTTATGAAGGAAAATGGAGAAAGGGCAACCCAGGTGGGGAAAAGTAGAACAAACAAAACCAAGGGACATGGAGGTGCCTGGTGTACTCCAAGGTGGGGGGGGGAGTAAAGGAGTAGATCTGCCTTCCAGAATTGGTGGAAAGTGAACTCAGAACCTTGGAGATTGTGATGAAAGTTGGAAAAGATCTTGCAGTTCATTAAACTTGAAATAGTTGAAGATGTTTAAGGTTTTGTTTTGTTTTTTAATTTATTTTATTTTAAAGACAGGATTAGTTATATAAGTGGTCATCGTACAGGTAAATTTGGGGCCTCCTTTTGTTCCCCACTTTACCTGGTTTGAGATAAGGTACCCTTATTATTGCTGTGTGCCTTTCCCTACTCCTCTGGTAGTTTCTGGTTACTGTCAATCCCTTTCTTTTGGTATTATGGTAGTCAATGTGCAGGGTCCTCTTATGAGTAAGAACATGTGGTACTCAGTTCTTTGTTTATGTGATAGATCACTGAGTATTATCGACTCTAAATCCATCCAAGTTGCTGTGAAGTCTATATTTTTGTCCTTCATTATGGCTGTGTACTAGTTCATCGTGTATAGGAACCAGTTTTTTTTAATCCAGTCCAGTTTTGATGGGCAGCATGGTTGATTCCATGTTTTTGCTATTGTAAATAGTGCTGCAATAAACATGCATGTGCAGGTATCTTTTTTGTAGAGTGATTTAAGTTTTTCTGGGTATATTCCCAGACAGGAGATTGCTGGATCATATGAAAGGTCAATTCCTAGTTCTTTTAAGACTTGCCACACTGTTTTCCATAGAGGTTGAACTAGTTTGCATTCCCACCAACAGAGGAGAAGCGTTTCCTTTTCTCTGCATCCTTGCCAGCATCCGTTGTTTTTTGTTTTATTAATGATGGCCATTCTTACTGGAGTTAGGTGGTATCTCGATGTTGAAAAAAATTTGACTAAATCTAAGATTTGGAAAGAACTGGTTACAGCACTTTGAAGACCACTCAAGCTAAGGGGGAGGCAACTATGTACTAGCCAGATTCATTAAAGACTATGAGTGCACTGTGAGGCTATCACTGCTAGTTACTTAAATTCTATGATGTATCAGGCACTGTACTGGGAACTATATATGTATATGCATATATGTGTATGCATATAATTTCTAATTTCTAAAACAACCTTATAAAATAACTATTTGTCATTATATATTGAATAAATAAAATATCAATAAGTTTAAGTAGTCTACGAAGCAAGCATAGCTAGTTGCTGGAAGCCAGCTCCGGTGAACAGGGTCTGATGCGGGTGGAATTGGGAACGGCAAAAAGAAAAAGACAAAAACGTCAGGAATCTTCTTCCTGGGGAGAGCTCAGGACTCTGCCAATTTTTATTGAATTTTCACATGCTTATATAGTTTTCTGCACCCATAAAATGTATCTCAGGTCGTCTGCCAGACGCCCATGTATCTCTTTTTCCAGACAGTTGACCTTTAGCAATTCAAATGCAGGTGGTGTTTTTCTTCATTTGTGAACCTCTTATTTTTCTTCCAGACTTTTGTATAGCTATTATTATGCCTATTTACTATTATTATTATTATTATTACTATTGTTATTATCACTATTATTACTATTACTATTATTATTATTATTACTATGGGCCCATAATATTCTTATTTTACAAAGCTAAACTTTATCTCTATATCTTATTTAACTTACCTACTACTATATGCTTATGCTTATTTATTTTATTTCTATCCTTATATTCCTATATATTCTTAACTATTCCTAATACTAGTATGCATCTCATCTTACTATTTTATTCTTTATATTCTAATCTCTATCTTTATCAAACTACTTATTTAGTCCTATAATATTTCAAACTACTTTTTGTCTCAGTCGGTTGCTTTCCACCAGCTCTCAGCTGGGGGCCTGTTGTTTATGAGAAAAAGGCCGGCTCAGTAGGGGGCCCATTGCTCATGAAAGAGAGGCTGACTCAGCAGGAGGCCTGTTGTTTATGAAAAGTTGACTTGTTTTTCTCGGCCTCCTGTTGTTACTGTAAATCATCATTACACACCCTAAGGGGCACCTCCTTTTTGTTGCAATCTCACCATCACTATGTCTATGTATAACTTTGCTGTCAAATGCCATCAATTAGTTGTGCAACTACTATCTCAATTAAAGTGGGAACATTTTTCAGCTTATGCACTCAATCCTTCAAAGTTAGGGAAGGTCTGTCAAACAGGATCCATGGTGCTTTCACCTCCGGCATGGCCGCATTTGGCTGGAGCCTTTCTCACAGCCAGCGTTTTTCCTGTCCTCAAGTCCCTTTTACCTTACTTTCCTTAGGGATTGCGGCTTCCGGCAAGAAATAAATCCTCACATATACAAAATTACTCTGAATGGCAATGGCCTTAATGCCTGACTTACAAGACACAGAGTGGCAAACTGGATTTAAAAAGCAATGACACATTCATCTGCTGTCTCCAGGAGACCCATCCCTTAGACTCAAGGTAAAGGAATAGAAAAGATCTGCCATGCAAATGGAAAACAAAAAAGATTAGGGGTCAACATTCCTATATCAGATAAAACAGACTTCAGACAATATAAGTTTTAAAAAAATGAAGAACACAACATAATGATAAAGGACTCAATTCAACAGCAAGACCAAATGCACCATTGAAAAGACATAGAATGGCAAACTGGATTAAAAAAAGCACTACCTAACAATATGCTGTCTTCAGGAAGCACATCTCACTACAAAGGACACCCATAGACTAAAAGTTAGTGGATGTTAAACAAACTTTCAGGCAAATGAAAAACACAAAAAGGCAGGAGTTACAATTTTAATATAAGAAAAACAACCTTCAAGTTATCAAAGATTTATAAAGGAAGGACACTACATAATGAGAAAAGGTTCAATCCATCAACAAGAAATATCCATCATTCACATATATGCATGCAACACAGTAGTACCAGGTTTTATAAAGCAACTACTAAATAAACCAAAAAAATTATAGACTTTGCAGCAACTTGGATGGATTTAAAGTCTATAAAACTCAGTGATGTATCACAGAAACAAAGAACTGAATACCACAGGTCTCACTTATAAGTGAACTCTGAACATCTATTATAATACAACAAGGAAGAGATTGACAGAAGTGGAACACTGCCAAGGAAGAGGGGAGCACATAACATCAATAAGGGTACCTGCCCTAATCCAAGTGAATTGAGGACCAATGGCAGCACAAAATTTCACTTGTACATTGACCACTTATGTACCTAATCCTGAATTGTAGCCCACTTCATTAAAATATAATAATAAGAAGAAGAAAATAAACAACTTGCTTCTGAATCATTTCTAAGTAAAAAATATAATCAAGACAAAAATGAAAAAATTATTTGACACAAAGGAAAATATGAACATAACATACAAAAAACCTCTGGGAGGTCACTAAAATTATGTGAGGGGAACATTTATTGCACTTCACACCCACATCATAAAAATATAAAGATTTCAAATAAACAATCCAATATTTCACCTAAAGGATCTAGTTAAACAGGAAAAATTAAAAACAAAATTAGTAGAAGAAAAGAAATTATATCAGAGCACAAACAAACAAATTTGAGACTAAAAAAAAGATACAAAAGATCAAGTCAAAAAGTTGGCTATTTGAAAGGGTAAAAAAGATTGACAGACCCCTGTCCAGATTAACAAAGAGAAAGAGAGAGAGAAGAAGAAAAAGGAGGAGGAGGAGGACGAGGCAGAGGAGGAGAAGAAGAGGAGGAGGAGGAGGGGGAGGGGAGGTCAGCGGTGGAGAAGGGAGGGGAGGGTGGGGGAGAGACAGAGAGAGAAAAAGACAGAGGTAGAGAAGAGAGACAGAGAGAGAGAGAGAGAGAAAGAGACAGAGATAGAGAGCGTCCAAATAAATACTCCCAGAAACAAAAAAATGCAGCATTTTAACCAAACCAGAAATAAAAAAGATAATCAGATTATTAAGAACATTTGTGCATGCATAATTAGAAAATCTAGACAAAAATGGATGCATTTCAAGAATCACTTTACCTCCAAAGATAGAAAATGAAAATACTGAAACCCTGATTAGAACAATGAGCCATGAACTGAATCAGTTGAGTGTTTCAAGAAATTTATTCATTTATTCTAGATTTTCTAGTTACACATGTAGAGATTTTCATAGTAGTCTCAGAATCTTTGTATTTCTCTGAGATTGACTGTAATGTCTCCTCATACTTATTTGGATATTTTCTCTTTTCTCTTTTGTTAATCTGGCTAGTGGTCTATTAATCTTTCTTATTCTTTTCAAGAACCAGCTTTTTGCTTTGTCAATCATTTGTAGTTTTTTGTCTCAATTTCATTTATTTCTGTTCTGCTAGCTTTGTGTTTAGTTTGTTCTTGTTTTTCCAGTTCCTTTAGGTTTGAATGTTATGTTGATTATTCGAGATCTTTCTATCTTCTTAATGTGGGCATTTTAGTTCTACATATTTTTCTCTTAATACTGCTTTTGCAGCATTCAAAAGATTTTGGAATGTTGTACCTTTGTTCTCATTTGTTTCAAATAATTTTTAAAATTATGTCTGGATTTCATTGTTTACCCAAAACTCCTTCAGGTGCAAGTTGTTTAGTTTCCATAAATTTATGTGATTTTGAAAGTTCCTCTTGGTATTTAATTCTATTTTTCTTCAGCTGTGGTCAGAGAAGATGCTTTGTATGATTGTGATTTTTTAAATTTATAGACATTTGCTTTATGATCAAGCATATGACTGATCTTTGGTTATGTTCTACATCAGATGACAAGCATGTATATTTTGTGGGTTTTGAGTGAAGTACTCTGTAGATGTCTATTAGGTCCAATTAATTAAGCATAAAACTTAATTCATAATTTCTTTTTGAGTTTTCTGCCTCAATAAGCTGTCTAATGCTGTCAGGGTGATGTTGAAACTCCTCAATATTATTTTGTGGCTATCAAAATCTTCTCTTAGGTCTCGTGGTAATTTTTTAATAAATATATGTACTCTAATACTGAGTGTATATATATATTTAGGATAGTTAAATCTTCTTGTTGGAGTGAACCCTTTATCATTGCATAATATCCTGCATTATCCTTCTTTTTACTCTTATTGTGTTAAAATCTATTATATCTAACACAAGATTATCAATCTCTGCTCTTTTTTATTTCCCATTTGCATGTTACGTTTTCTCCATCCCTTTTCCTTGAGTCTATGAGTATCATCAGATGTGAGATATGTCTCTTGAACACAGCAGAAGGGTGAGCTTTTTCTTTAATCCAAATTTCCCCCGTATGTCTTTCAAGTGGTGTACTCAGACCATTGACATTCAAGATGAATATTGATATGTGGGGTTTTGTTCCTGTTGTAGTGGTTTTGGCTAGTCGCTTTGTAGTCTTAGTTGCGTGGTTGCTTTATAGGGTTTGTGGGCAATATGCGTATGTGTATTTTGCAGTAGTAAGTATCATTCTTTTTTTTCCATGTTTATAACTCTCTTAAACATCTCTTGTACCTCTGGTGTGGTGGTAATGACTTTCCTTAGCCACTGAGTGTCTGATCAAACTTTATTTCTTCTTCATCTATGATGAAGATGGGATAAGAAATTCTTTGCCAGATTTTCTTTTCTTTAAGAATGCTAAAAATGGATTCTCGTTATCTTCTGTCTTTTTTTCTTCTGAGAGGCCCATGATTATTTTGATGCATCTCCCTTTGTAGCTAATATGGCCTTTCTCTGTAGTTGCTTTTAAGATTTTGTTTTCTTTCGCATTGACCTTGAATAGCTTGGTGACTATTGCCTTAGAGATGTTTGTCTTGTATGACATCTTGCAGGAGTTCTTTGAATTTGTTTCTCTCTGCAAGATGACCTTTCTAGCAAGATTGGGGCGGTCAAGAATTATGTCCTCAAATATGTTTTCCAAGTTGCTTCCCTTCACTCCTTTCTCAGGAATGGAATGCCAAAATTTTGTAGGTTTATCTCATTGCATAGCCCCATATTTCTCAAAGGCATTGCTTAATTTAAAAGTTCATTTTTATTTATGTTTTTCTGAATGGGTTAATTTAAATGATTGGTCTTTGAGCTCTGGAATTCTTTCTCTTTCTTGCTCTAGTCTATATTAAGATATGTAGCTGTATTTTGAAATTTCCAAAGTAAATTCATCAATTTTAAAAGTTCAGTATGTTCTTTTTTAATATGGCCATAGCACCTTTCAAATCTTGTATTTGTTTGCTTGGCTTCTTTGCTTTGGCTTTCCACTTTCACTCAGATCTTGGTGACTTTATTTTCCATCTGAGTTCTATATCTGTCATTTTGGACATTTCTTGGCTAGGATTCATTGTTCAGGAGCTGGTATAATCTTTTGAAGATGACAGAACACTCTGGCTTTTGATATTGCCAGAGTTCGTGCTCTGATTTCTTCTCACCTGAGAGAGCTGATGCTTCTTTTTTTGAATTTGCTATCATAGGAATAGAATTTTTGGTTTTTTCTTTTGTTGTGTGGATATAACTGTGTTGCATGGGTATAACTGTGATGTATGCTGTGTTTCGTTAATTGGCTTTGTTTTTGCATAACTTCAGAAGGCTGTTTCTCTGTATGGGTTCCTTGGTTGCTGATGTGTTCCTGTGGTGACTGTATCAGATGATGCTTGTAAAAATTTTGTTTGGTTGTATCATTCATTCTGAAGTCCAGTAGATAGGATTTAAGAGTAAGAGCTAAGCTTTTCACTTTATCCACGATCTGGCCCTAAGTTGGGGAGGGGGGCACCAGGAAAAAGCACAAAAACCACCCTCCTCCTGCACAAGCTTGCATCTGGAGGGAGTTAAAGGCTACTGGAAAATGGTGGTAACTGGTTTATTTCTACATCGGTTTCCTGGCTTCAATGAGAAAAGGTACTGTGACATTCACAACTGGGCACTGGGTAGCAAGACGGATGAAAGAAATGAGTCCTTGTTGGAGTTTGTTTTAGGTTCTTTGATGTCATGCCCATGTCTTCTTTGTCCCAATGGTGTATTTGGTGGGCTGTGCTTCCACTTCCCTGAGGGATGGCCCACAATGGGGTTTGGTCTCCAGAAAACCCACTGTCCCTGGGGGCCTACTGTTCCTTTGTGCATGCCAGAGACAAGAGCGAATTATGGGAGACATCTTCAGGTGAAGTGTTGGTGTTGCGGTTTGCTACCAGATTATCACTTGGCAGGGCAGTCGCCCTCTGGGTGTCCACCGTCTGTACCTGGACCTGTTGGTGAGGGTGTGGCAGTGCTGTACAACTGGCCACCTCGTTCTCAATTCCCAGGAAGATCTCTGACCACAATGGACTGTACTGCCCTGCGTCTCGGGGGCATGGAGGCGTTCCAACTATTTAGCAGACATCAAATTGTCAGGGAGTTGAGGAGGGCACCGGAGCTCTCCCACCTACCCCTTTTGATTGGCTCGAGCTCCTCAGGGGTCTATCTCAGACTATTGCTTTCTTTTCTCTGTGCACCTCAGTCGCCTCTTGTTGGCACTCTGGCAGTTCCAGTTTTCTTTCCCTCCATTTTCCACTTGAAATTCAGGCATTAACTAGCAACCTCGATTTTCCTTCAAAGGAGATATTACACATAATTCCTCTAGTCAGCCGTCCAGAACTCAACCTTAATTTTTTTAAAACTATGGATATCCACAAGTGCTTGTATAATTTGTTAAATATGCTAGTCTCCTTGCATTAATTTCCTTAGCATATTTGTAAGTAATCAATTGGGTAGCGTTCTGTGGTGTCATATTTGGGTTTTCTGTCCTGTATCATTTGTCTATGTCTCTGTCCCTCTACCAGTATCATGCAGTCTTGATTACTCTTCTTTTTTTTTGAGTTGGCGTCTCACTCCGTCACCCAGACCGGAGTGCAGGGGCAGCTCCCGGCCACCGCAGCCTCGACCCGCTGGGCTCCGGCGACCCTTCCGCCTCCGCCGTCCGAGTAGCTGGAACTACAGGCGCGCGCTACCACGCCCGGCTGATTTTTTGATTTGTTGTAGAGATGAGGTCTCGCCAAGTTGCCCCGGCGGGTCTCGAACCCGCGGGCTCAGGCAATCCACTCACCTCAGCCTCCCAAAGTGTTGGGATTACAGGCTGAGCCACCGAGCCCGGCAAGCTATAGGTTTTTATAATGCAATTTATCAAAAAGAGAATGTTCTCTCCTTGTATTATTTTCTTTAGCGTACTTGTTATAAATGAGTTTATTTAGTCAGAATTCTTTAGAGAAACAGAACCAAGATGATAGGTACATATATAGCTTTTTAAGAGGGAATTATTATGGGAATTGGCTCATGTGATTATAGAGGCTGAAAAGTTCTACATTACGCCATCTACAATCTGGAAAGCCAGAAAAACTAGAGATGTAATTCAGTCCAGGTCTGAAGACCTGAGAACCAGGATGTCCAAGGGCAGGAAAAGATGAGTGTATCAGCTCAAAGAGAGAATTGATCTGTTCTCTGTCTTTTTATTCTTTCAGAACCTTGAATGAACTAAATAATGTCTGTTACATCAATGAGGAAATGTCTCCTTAATGCAATCTGCTGATTAAAATGCTCTCTTTTAGAAGCACTTTCACAGAAACACCGCAATAAACCATAAGTTTTACTAGCTTTATCTAGACACTGGTCACTGCAATGACTGGTCTTGCTATGATTAAGTGATAGTGAAAGTCCTGAATCTCCCTTTGATCTCCTCTGAAACCTCTTCAGCAGTATTGAAAGAAAGGTTCCTACTTTTACCATTGGGTAAAAGTTCAAATTTCTCATATTGTCTTCACTGTCATTGTGGAAGTAGAGTGGGTGAGTGGGGTTATTTTCTTTCCACACAGAAGATATGAAAGTCCAAGCTCCATGTTTAAAATACTCTGATATCACCATCCTAATTGAATTAATCAAGGTGACTGAATTCATGTTTAATATATAAGAACTAATTGGTATTTATTTAATATCTAAGTGGAATATCATAAAATATCATTTGCAATTTCAGAAAAAAGATTTAATACATAGAAATAACTCAAATGAAAGATGTTCAAAAGCCCTTTACCAAAGGCTTCAAATATCACTGAGAGCGACATTAGCAAAAATAGAGAAAAAAAAAGAACCTCCATTAATTGAATTCTTCACAAAAGCAATGCAATTATCAAAATTAATTTCTTCAAAAATTCTGAAAATTAACAAAAGACTTACAGCAACCTAAGGAGTATTTACTCACAAACATCACTGAAGGTCAATGAAAATGGTTCATTTTATTGCCTCTTAATTTGCCCTGTTTTCATATCTTACTCTCCAGCTCACTGATAACATTGAAAAGTGCAGTCAGCATTTCCAGTGCAGCCTAGAACCCACTAGAGAGAGAACTATTTCAAAGCCTTGTTCTCAAATAATTATTCTTTTTCCTATCTGCCGGTTTTCAGCAGCAAGTGGGGAAGTCCCCACTTACAAAGCTGTTTGTATCTGACCTGACTTGGAGTATGTTGGTACAAAAATCATTGTTTAAGCCTTTTTTTTTTTTTTTTTTTTTTTTTGTGGTTGAGGATCCCTGTGTCGCCCACCCTGGGGGGCCGTTGCAGCTCCGGGCCCCCGCCCCCGC
>CAUYQG010214723.1:0-23137 GCA_963574415.1 Tarsius wallacei | reverse complement strand
TTTGATGTTAGCTTCATAAAATGATTTGGGAAAAATTCTGTCTTTCTCAGTTATCTGGAATACTTTCAATAAGATTGTTATCAGCTCCTCCTTGTATGTTTTGTGGAATTTCTCTGGAAAGCTTTCTGGCCCAGGGCTTTTTTTTAAAGGCAGTTTTCATATGATGAGTCAATTTTCTGGGTTGTTATTTGTCTATTTAGTGTCTTGGTGTTTTCTTGTTTCAACCTTGTGTGATGTCAGAAAGTCTTCCATTTTGTTTAGATTATCAAGATTGTTTCTACACTGGTGTGCAGAGTAATCTCTGAGAATATTTTGTATTTCTTTGTGGTCAGTTGGTTTTGATCTTTTGCCTTTCTGATTATGTTTATTTGGACTTTTTCTCTCTTTTTCTTGGTCATTCTGGCTAGGAATCCATCAATCTTGTTTATTCTTTCATAGAACCAGCTTTTTGTTTTGTTGATTTTGTTTTGTGATGATATTTTTGTCTTCCATATCCTGTATTTGGACTTTTACTTTGGTGATCTGGATTTTTCTGCTAAAGTTAGGGTTTGGTGGTCTTGCTTTCCAGCTCCCTCAGGTGATTTTTTAGGCTGTCAACTTGTGATCTTTCTATTTTCTTGATGTGTGTTCACAGAAATATAAATTCCCCTCTTAGAATTGATTTCATGGCATCCCAAAGGTTTTCGTAAGATGTTTATTCATTTTCATTTGTTTTCAGGAATCTTTTAGTTTCTGTGTTGACCCAGCATCATGCTTGGCATCCATGTCTTTGTGGGTTTGGGGAAATTTTGTTGGTGTTGATATTTATTTTTTTTCCACTGTAGTCTGATAAGGTGAATGATTTGCTTATGCTTGATATATGGCTGAGGATGTGATAGATCTTGAAGTATGTTCCATGAGGTGGTGAGTAGAATGTATATTCTGTGGTTGTTGGGTCAGGTGTTCTGTAGGTATCTATTAAGTCCATTTGGTCGAGTGTCAAGTCGAGGTTCCAGATCTCTTTGTTGATTTTTTGCCTCGATGGTCTATCTAGGGTTGTCAGTGGGGTATTTAATTCCCTAAGTATGATAGTGTTAAAGTCAGTATCTTTTTTTAGTTTACTTAGTAGTTGCTTTATAATTGCTGGTGCTCCTGTGTTGGGTGCATATATATTTAGGATGAGTATTTATTGTTGATGGATTGAACCTTTTATCATTATGTAGTGCCTTTCTGTATCTTTGAATTTTTGATAGCTTAAAGATTGTTTTGTCTGTTGTTATGATCATGACTTTTGTCTTCTTTTGTGTGATCCATTCACCTGCAAATTCATTTTTCATTTTCTAATAACTTTGAGTGTGTGTACTTCCCTTGTGGTGAGATGAGTTTCCTGGATGCATCAAATTAATAAGTCATGTTTTTTTTAAGTCCAGTTTACCATTCTCTGTGTCTTTTTTCAGTGGTGCATTTAGTCCATTCACCTTCAGGCTGATTATTGAAATGCAAGTGTTTATCCCTGTCATGTGGTTCTTAAAATTTTTTCTTAGTTTGTTTTCTTTTAACTTTTGTGTTGATGTGTGTGTGTGTGTGTGTGTGTGTGTGTGTTCAAGTTTGCTGTCATGATGTATTCTCTGTTGATTCTGAGTTCTCCTGTTCTTTTGGGAAGTGTGTAGTCCTTCTTTTTTTTCTTTCTTTTGTGCTTAGTAGCTTTTTAAGTGTCTCCTGTATAGCTGATCTAGAAGCTGCATAATCTTTTAGGGATTGGTTGTCTGGGAAGGATTTTAATTCTCCATTGTTGATGAAGATGAGCCTGACTGGGTAGGAAATTCTTGGCTGAAATTACTTATCTTTGAGGACTTTGAAAATTAAACTCCAGTCTCTTCTATCTTTGTAGTGTTTCCACTGATAGGTTTGCTGCTATTCTAATTGGTCTTCCCTGGTAGGTAGTCTGACCATTCTCTCTTACTGCCTTTAGGAATTTTTTTCTCTTGTACCTACTTTGTGTAGGTGAATTACTATGTGTCTAGGGGTTGGTCTTCTCATTTGATGTACTGTGGGGGGTTCTCTGTATCTCTAGTGTTTGGATGGTCATATCTCTGGTGAGGAGGGGAAAGTTTTCTTAGATAACCTCCCAGAATACTCGCTTCCAGGTGTTCTCCATTTCTCTTTCTTCTTCTGAGTTACCAGTCAGGCATATGTTCAGCCTCTTGATATAATCACACATCTCTTGGAGGCATTGTTTTTCTTTCTGAGTTTTCTTTCTATGCTGTTTATGGATCGGGTTAATTCCATGTTTTGGACTTCAGGCTATGAGATTCTTTCTTCTACTTGATTAATTCTGTTTTGCATGCTTGTCAGCTTGTTATTTATTTCCTGGATGAAGTTTTTTGTGACCAAAATCTCTGTTGCATGTTCTTTCAGTGTTACATCTTGTCTTTTTTGTCTTACTCACTTTTTCCATCCATTCCCTAATCCCTGTTGTATTCTGGGGCCAGTTGTTGGTGACTTTTATTGTTTGGGTTCTGAGGTCTGATTCTTCAGGTGTTTTCTCTTTGGTACGCTGGGAATTACCTGTGTTCCTCTGTTGATTTTTCCTCATTTGTGACAAAGTTCTTTCTTTTCTCTTTAGTTCTGTTATTCAGTGGCAGTGGGAAAGGCTTTCACTTCTGATGTTTGCTCAGCCTCTATTCTTCCCTGATCCAGGTTCTGAGTTTGTTCTGTTCAGAAACAAGGCTGAGTGTGGGAAGCTTTGCTGTCTCTTGTGGTTTTGAGAGTCAAATAAGGTGCAGGATGGAGAGCTAGGATTCAGAAACTACTTGCAAATCACAATGTTCACTGATTGTGGTATGGGTTCCCTGAGACCCACTGTCCACTACCACTCTATGTGACAATGCAATGGGTACATGTGTGTACCACCGAGTCTAAGATACAGTAACAGCAATGAGGAAAACAGAGAAAAGTAGAATGAAATAGGATGCACAAAAATTAAAAAAAATAAACACAGAAAAACGAAAGCAGAAACCAAAGCAAAAAACAATTACACACACACACCAATCAAAACAAACTGGAAAAAAAGCAAAACAAAATGAAAAAAACAGAAAAACTGAGTACACACACACAAACACACACACACACATGCCCAACACAAAATGAAAGAAGAAAATGAGAAAAGAGAAAAACAGGAATGCAAATAGAACCCCCACACATACATTCACAGACACATTAAGCTAACAAAAGAGAAAAACAAACTGAAAGATAAACACTCAATCATTCATGTACACACATAAAAAAAAACAAAAAAATGAAAGAAGAAAGAAAGATTAAAAAGAAAAATACAAGTGGAGGTGGGAATGCAGATTGAACCCTCACATACACATTCTGACACAAAGAAAAAAGAAAAATAAAGAAAATAAAACAAAACCTGCCCTCTTGTGGCAGGTTCTGTAAATTGTTCCTCTCAGCTGCACACAGGTAAGCCCCTCTGCTGTCACCTGCAGAGCTTCATCCACATTCACGATCTCCCCAGTACACATCCCGGGAAGGAGAAGGGGGCCTGGTGGGGGGTGGATGGGGTTTCAGTGCTCCCCTCCCACTCTCATATGATCAGGGGGATCCCCTCTGGTGGTGAGGTGTGGGATTGTCTCTTCCAAAGGTACTGGTGGGGAGGAAGAGGCACCCCAACCAGGCTTGTACTGGATTAGAGTCCTCCTATTGTGGCTGACGTCCAGGCTCAGTCTGGGTTCGTCCCTCTCAGTCATGGGCCAACTGTGTGGGTTTGATGTCCAGAGGATTGCAGAGGAGGAGGGGGTTGGGTCAGCCCCCAACTCACCGCTGATCTCTTCGGGGGTCTTCCTTGTCCTTTTCTGGTCACACCCTTTGTCACACGGGCTGAATCAGGGTAGAAGCTGGGGTGCCTGAGACTCAGCACTCATCCTGTCCCTCTGTTTGTGCTTTTGGGATAGTCCTTCTGGGTCACAATCAACCCCTGAATAGTTAACTTGCCAGTCAAAGAGATCAGGTCTGTTGCTCTGCGGTGAGCAAGCTGTAGCACTTTCCTGCCCAATTTTCAAGATGGTGGCAGGATGTCTGCTTCATCTTCTCCTGCCTCTGGGCTACCTCACTGTGTTCCCTCCACAGTCCTTGCTGCCATTGTCCGGCAGCTTCTTTCCAGGAAGGGCTTTGTTGATTGATTGATTGATTGATTGATTTTTAATTTTTTTTTAAGAGTGGAATTTAAAATACGTCAAGTAAGAATAATAATTGTAGCTTTGTTGATTTTTTCAAAACGGCACTTGACTTCTGTGCCCCAGGAAGTGCTAGGGTCCAAACAGAGCATCTGTGGCACCAGCCACTTCTCTAGGCGAGCCCTGACCTCTTGCTTCCACGTCTCCACTCAGTCAGCCACTCACATGCCCAAAATTGTCTATACACTCACTCATACTGGGACTCGCATAGTCTAACTGGCTCTGCCTCCATCTTCCTCCTGGCTCCAGGAATCTTATTCTTGGGCAACTGTTCCTTCCTGTAAGGTGCTGAGATCAAAGACAAAGGGTTAAGGAAAAAGTCAGCTTGGGCTTCAAACCCTGCAGTCTCTAAATGACCCAAAAGTACCGCCCTTTGTTTTAGATAGTACAAGCTCCACCCCCTGGGACTGGTGTCCTCTTTCCTCCATGCCCTTGAGCTTGAAAAAGCCTAAGCAACACTGCTGTGTGGAGGGGGATGCACAGGACTTGCCTGTGGGTCTCCTGGCCCTGAAGAGGACAGTTTCAGCATCATGGTGATGGGTGGGGGCAGCCTCACAGGAGGTGATAAAGGTAAGGAGATGGTGGTGCTAGTGTTTCCAGGAAGGGAAAGAGAAAGACAGTGGTAGTTCAAGGAGGGTTTTAGACATTGGGGGAAACTTGAACATATGTATAGGCTGAAAAGAAGAAGTAGTGGAGAGGATTTTAAAGCTGCAAAATAAGACTTAGTTGAATACAGGGCTCCTGCAGGAAAAAAGGAGTCACAGAAGAAGGTGGTAGAACTCAAGATGCTGGAAAGGCTGCTTTCTTTTTAGGTAAGAGGCAGGAAGAAAAGGAGGGTGGCATGTTTTGGCCTTCCTCTAATCTAATTTTCCTCTAATCTGTGGAATAGAAGACAGAGATCATAGCTTTATAGGGTAATTCGTTGTCTTTTCAGCAATACTTATTTCAGATGAAGGACTGTAGTAACTGGGATGATGTAGAAACAGTATATGGAAAAATGTGTCACAGATGTTGCCTACATTTGCCAGTTCAAGATTTGAGGCTGTATCTCAGGAAGGGGCAAATTTCAGAGTGGAAAGTTCTTTTCAGAGAGATCAGAGAGCTTAGAGATGCTTCAGCCACAAAGCTTTTTTTTTTTTTGTAGGATGAGTCACTGCTCTGTCTTAATCCGTCCTTATTGCACCATCATTTCTCTTGCTCTCTCTAGCTGCTCCCTAGGAAAGGGGTCAGGGAGGGCCTCTGCACTTCTGTGAAGCTGCTGGGATCCAGGTTTTCTTGCCTCAATCTTAATTGACTGGGGAGGAAATACACAGCGGTCAGAGGTCCTGGACATGCAGATTTAGCTGATCGTTAGTAATTAATACATCATTACATTTTTGTGTGTGTGAACTATGGCCCAGTGAAATCCTAAGGTCCATTTTGTCATAGGCTAACTTTCCAGTTCACCCTCTAAATCTAAAAGAAGAAGCCAATTCCACCTTGTTAAAAAAAAAAAGTTAAAATTCTACCAGCTATAACTGAGTGTTACTTCGGCAGTCCACAGGGTGGCAGGAGCTGATCAACTTTCCTTAGCTTGGAAACTTACTAGACCTTGTGCTTTAAAAAAGGAAATGTAAAAGTCAAACATACTATTGCTAATAAGGCAGCCTCCAGAATTCAACTCGCAACTTATTATTGGAATAAGAATAACAATCCTCAAGGAATGACCCTTGAAGTACTGAGATACTGTGATAAAGATACCTTGAAAGATGGAACAATGAGCAGTTTTTCCTGCTATTTCTCCTCCTAGGTTTTACCTGATTGGCGGTGGTATCCCAATCATCGTTTGTGGTATAACTGCAGCAGCAAACATTAAGAATTACGGCAGTCGGCCAAATGCACCCTAGTGAGTATTTTATATTCTCTAGGTACTCAACTCGATTGCTTCTCTTTCACTGTTTTCCTGGCACTATGGTTTATTGCAATTCCTTAAATAATTTGTTGAAATAGGTGGCATCTGATCTAGGTTAATCATTTTCTCTTCTAGTTGCTGGATGTCATGGGAACCCTCCTTGGGAGCCTTCTACGGGCCTGCCAGCTTCATCACTTTTGTAAATTGTATGTACTTTCTAAGCATATTTATTCAGTTGAAAAGACACCCTGAGCGCAAATATGAGCTTAAGGAACCCACAGAGGAGCAACAGAGATTGGCAGCCACTGAAAATGGGGAAGTCAATCATCAGGACTCCATGTCTTTGTCACTGATTTCTACATCAGCGTTGGAAAACGAGCACACTTTTCATTCTCAACTTTTGGGGGCCAGTCTTACTTTGCTCTTGTATGTTGCTCTGTGGATGTTTGGGGCCTTGGCTGTTTCTTTATATTACCCTTTGAATTTGGTTTTTAGCTTCTTTTTTGGAGCCACGTGTTTAAGCTTCAGTGCATTCATCATGGTTCACCATTGTGTTAATAGGGAGGACGTTAGACTTGCGTGGATCATGACTTGCTGCCCAGGACGGAGCTCCTATTCAGTGCAGGTCAATGTCCAGCCCTCCAACTCTAGTGGGACTAATGGAGAGGCCCCCAAGTGCCCCAATAGCAGTGCAGAGTCTTCATGCACAAACAAAAGTGCTTCAAGCTTCAAGAATTCCTCCCAGGGTTGCAAATTAACAAACTTGCAGGCTGCGGCAGCTCAGTGCCATGCCAATTCTTTACCTCTGAACTCCACCCCTCAGCTTGATAATAGTCTGACAGAGCATTCGATGGACAATGATATTAAAATGCATGTGGCGCCTTTGGAGGTTCAGTTTCGAACAAACGTGCACCCAAACCGCCATCATAAAAACAGAAGTAAAGGACACCGGGCAAGCCGACTTGCAGTCCTGAGAGAATATGCCTACGATGTCCCAACCAGTGTGGAGGGGAGTGTGCAGAATGGCTTACCTAAAAGTCGGCCGGGCAATAACGAAGGACACTCGAGGAGCCGAAGAGCTTATTTGGCCTACAGGGAGAGACAGTACAACCCACCCCAGCAAGACAGCAGTGATGCTTGTAGCACACTTCCCAAAAGCAGCAGAAATTTCGAAAAGCCTGTATCAACTAGTAGTAAAAAAGATGCATTAAGGAAGCCAACTGTAGTTGAACTTGAAAGTCAGCAGAAGTCTTATGGCCTCAACTTGGCCATTCAGAATGGACCAATTAAAAGCAACGGGCAGGATGGATCCTTGCTTGGTACTGATAGCACTGGCAATGTTAGGACTGGATTATGGAAACATGAAACTACTGTGTAGCGGTACAGGGCTTCCTAGGCAGAAATTCATATAAACTGTGATATTCACATTCCTTTAATCTATGAACATTGAAAGAGAAACTGTTTACAGCCACCTTAGGGATTCAAAAGAATTTGGAATCAACTTTGAAGTTTTGGATTTTACTAATTTTTATCCACAAATTGTTGAGGTTTTTTAAAAGGAATTTTTAAAAGTAACTTTTTAAAACATTATTTTAGTTGTCAAAACACCAACAGGACATTTTGGGCTTCTGAAATGTAAATTTTTGAAATCTGTAATATCAACAGTTCAGACCTGTATTTAATACAATAAATAGGTGTTTCTCATTGTGCCAGTCTTTTACTTTTATATTTTATAATCTAAGCATTTGGTTCTATTTTAATGAAGTTTGTGCTTTGAGATTTTAATGAGAATTTTACATAAATCAGCTACCTATACTTATTATGACGTATAAATCAAAGTGATTTTTGGAATGCTGTATTTTATAAGTATAGTTTTGTATGCTACAGGCTTTTAAAACAATCTCATAGAATGTTTTTTGAAAATGGAAATGCTTTAAAAATTTCCAAAATTGCATTACATTGCCATATCTCTTTGATCCTATTAATACTATTCTCAACATTTTTAAAGCTTTTCAGTGCTTTATATTTGGGTTTATTTTCATTCTTCTTAGTGGGGAGGGGGTGATTCCTGCACATATGTTAGTCTTGAATGTAAATGAAGAGCTATCACATTCATCCTGGATTCTGGAGTATCAGCCCTTATGTTGACTTTTATTTTGTACTTAAACAGATAAAGCTCCTTAGGTTTATGCTAAAGTACTGATCTTTAAATTCCATTCCAAAATTCCAGAAGCAGCTGTGCTCCAGAAGTTGATCCTTGCTTGCTGTGGTCCCATTTCCAATTCTGAGTCTCACCTGGGTTCCCAGCTTTCTCTCATATGCAAGGCAATGCCTGCAAAATTGACAGCTTAGATCTCTTTTCAGTAGAAGTTTGAGTCAGATCACATTCAAAAATACATATTCAAGGAATGCTAAAGAGTCAAGCAGCTTAGCTTGATAAACCTCAAATTCTGAGAGATTAACGCTTACTTACAGAGAACGATTCTCAAAGTCACCATGAAATAACTCTTCTAATATGAATGTTCACTTTTCATTGAGTACATTAGAAATATATTTTACCTTGCAATAATAAAATTGATAGTTCTATTTAAGCCTTTTTAAAAAAAATTAGGTGTTAGTATTAGAGACACTCTTTGCCATTTGTACTTTTAATATATTTCCTGGCCCAGGGTCCCCTGCAAATTGATATATCATGTACAGGATGGTGTCTGGAAATGACAAAGATGACCTAATAAGAAATGGAGAGAATCATTCTTCTTTACTATTACTTTTGTTTTACTCCATTATTATTTGCTGGTCAACTCTACATAGGGAGAGAACTTTTCATGCTCTTTTTTTCCTACCTCTCAATAGGAAATGAGGGATTTCCCTTCCTGGAAATGTTGCCTATTTAGTAAGCATTTACTGATTTAAACATAACTTTTAGGTGATAGAAAGAACAGGAGCTGCAGGTGGGGAAGGACTAGAAAAGAAATCAAACAATTGAAGAAAATGAAGATTCCATTAAAAATGCATAGGGAGGTTTTGGCTACTTATAGCATAGATCACTTTAAATGATTACTTCTATGGCTTGTTTCTGGCTGAAGTTTCTCTGTTTTTCATTGAATTGTAAACTGTTCACAAATGTTTCTGTTTTCTTAGAGATCAGCACTTTCATTTTCCTCATTTAAAAAATTTGGCAAATGAGATTCAAAGAATTTTCTGACTTGCTGGACATACCAGCAGGTGATAACTATATCCAGGACTAGGAATGTGTTTCCTGATGCTGAGGCCCCTATGTTTGGTACCACTTTTCATTGCTTCTACAATGTTTATTAGCTATAATTTTATCAAACTTCATTCTCATTCTAGTTAGAGCTTTTGTTTCATGATGAGGCATCAATAATGGGTTATATTCTATTTTAGGAACTGGAAATTAGGTTTGTGTATGAGTATTTTGTGACCAGATTTATATGCTAATGTAAATGTATATATTAGTATTTCAGATCATTAATAGGTGGCAACTAATTCGTAAATCTCAGGATATTTTGTATATACATATAACAATATAACTGTACCCATGTTCAATATATTTATATAAATAACATATACAGATGGCAACTTATATATAGTTGCTGGTTGGAATGTATAGATTAGGCTCATTACAGAGAAGCAACAATTTAAAACAGACTTGAATATTCCAAGCATTGAGTTCAGAATGCCCAAACTGAAATTAGCTGAGAACATAAAAAATGAGAAAGTAAAAAAATTCACTGAAAACATCTGATTAAACTAAATCATTGAGGAGAGTAATGAATGGAACAAATTCAAAACTTAAAGCAAATGTTAGTTCTGCTTTTCTTTTCAGATTCCAAGCATCATGTAATTTCATGAGGGGAACCACCAAAAAAAAAATGTATTTGTAAAAAATTGTGTATTTATTCTTACATGTTTAAATTTCAGTCACTTTCAAAGTATTCTTCGTTTGATATAATACATCTATCGAGATTTTTTTCACTGCTCAAAAACGTTTTTGAACTCATCGATTTTGTTGCTTTTTAGTACTTCTGCCATTTTTTGTTTTACCTCTTCCACAACAGCAAAACTTTTCCCTTTGGTAATTTTTTTCCTCTGGGGAAACAAAAAAAAAGTTGCTCACTCAGCACTAGATTGGGTGAATAGGGAGGATGGTGGGGCTTGAGAATCATGCAGTTTTTGGTCAAAAAGTGCGGAACAGAGTGTGGTGTAGGCAGGTATGCTTGTAAGTCACCCATCATGAAAAGGGGAAATGCGTTGAAAGAATCTCGGAAAAATTCAATGAAGCCAAACGCAACTTCTCACAGCGCTATTTAGTGCACTGATGCCAGTGGGTTTCTAGGATACTTACCTGGGGAAGAAGCCTGTACTACAAGGATCCTGCCCTCTAAAGAATAATTCCAGGTTTTTCGGGGGGGGGGGTCCCACCTCATAATATTCATTCCAATGCTTTTATCTAAGAGATAATTTTATTTTATTTTTATTTTTTAAACTTTTAATTTTAAAGAAGTAGGATACAATTCAGGGTTAGGTATACAAACGTTCGTTATGCAGGTACCCTTGTTGATGAGGTGTGCCCCCCCCTCCCCAGGCAGATTCCCACTACTGCCAATCCCGCTTTCCCACCCCCCTACTGGCAGTTTCCCGCTACTGTCATTCCTTTTCTATAGTAGTCTGATAGTTGTTCGAGGTCCGCTTACGAGTGAGAACATGTGGTACTCAGTTCTTTGTTTCTGTGAAAGATCACTCAGTATTATAGACTCTAAGTCCATTCAGGTTGCTGCGAAGTTCATGATTTTGTTCTTCGTTATGGCTGTGTAATATTCCATTGTGTATATGTACCACATTTAAAAAAATCCAGTCCTCTTTTGATGGGCAGCATGGTTGGATCCATGTTCTTGCTACTGTGAACAATGCTGCGATAAACATATGTGTGCAGCTATCTTTGTCATAGAGTGATTTGAGTTCTTCCGTGTATATTCCCAGTAGGGGGATTGCGGGGTCATATGGAAGGTAGATTTTTAGATCTTTTAGGAATTGCCATACTGTTTTTCAGAGAGGCTGTACTAGTTTACACTCCCACCAACAGTGTAGACATATTCCCTTTCCCTGCATCCTCTCCAGTATCTGTTGTTTTTTGAGTTGATGTTAGCCATCCTGACTGGATTTAGGTGGTATCTCAGTGTAGTTTTAATTTGCATTTCCTTGATGACTAATGAGGCAGAGCATTTTTTTTATGATTACTTATGATGCTGTTTTCCAAACTTGAGTCATTCCATCACCTTTGCTAATTTTCCTGGATTTTTCTTAACATATATATTAATGCTGTCAGGTGGATCAACTCACTTTTTTCCCACTGAAATACAAGGAATAATAAACCCAGCAGATTTATTTGTATAAACAAGGCAAACTTCTTGAGGAGAAATTTGTAATTTTTTATAATCTGTTAGTACTAAAAGTCTGACTACACGTTGCTAGGTCTTAGGCAAAGGAGAGATTGCAACCAATAAGGAGATCTTTTTTTTTTTCTTTCAGTTTTTATATTAATTATCTTGAATCTTTTTTCTAACCTATCTATATCATTTTACAGTCACATTTTTTATTGGCTATTAGAGACTCCTAGCCAGTGGTAATACTGGGCTGTTGGAGACATCAATTAATAAATGTTTGTACAGTGTATATTAATTTAGTCACTGCAAGCTGATAGACTCGGTCTTCCTACCTTCTTTGTGTAATGACCTCTGTGTGAATTGAAGCCCTGGGCCACCTTAGGTCAAAGCTTTTTTAACCTCCTCTTACTGGGGATGCCAGAAGCTTAGAGGTGGATACTGAGTGTGAACTTTCAGAACCATAGTATTAAGAGGCTTACATTTATATAGTCATTGACATTGATAGACCAATATGGTTAATTGCTTAGAATTAATTGTTGGCCAAAATCTCATTTGACTTTTTGTTCAACAAACTTTTTGTTTTATGCTGTTTAAAACACATATTGACCTCCTAATTGTGTCATATTTATAAAATGATAGAAGAAAAGAGAGGGTGTGTATATGTGTTTGATGCTTTATCCACTGCTGACGTCTGGTTTGAGAAAATACTGATGAAAACCTTTATCAGAGTATTCCAGATTTTTTCAAAAAGTTCAAAATATTTTCAGAGGACTCTTCAGATGCATTCCAAAGAATTCAGCTAATCACATCTTCAATTTTGTAATCATTGTGTTCACTCTATCTTGGCATATGATACTGATCAAGGTTTGCTTTTACTGATAAATTTAGATTGTCAAATCAGGAAATATATTTGCAAGGCATGATTGCATGCAGAGCTGGGTGTGATCATGAGTACCAACTTAGGCTGACAGTTATGTTCAGGAGCACATTTAGTAGGAAAGCAATGAGCTCTAGTACTAAATATAGGGTCTTTTGTTAGCAATGTCCATTCCTTTATAAAACTGAATAAAATCATTAATTTAGCAGCCGGTCATGATTGACAAGTTTTACTGCTCAGTTTTTTGTTTTTTTTTTTTTAAGCTTTCATGTTGACTCTGGGTAAACTGCTATTTAACAGATGCATTTCAGAGGTTTAACACAATACAAGCTTCTCACTGAAGTAATAGTCTGGCATGTGTGTTACTAACCAGGCAGCTCTCCTCAGGGGCTCTCCTCACATAGGCTTCAGTCATTATGAGGCTCTACCCTCCTCAATGTCATTCCTCAGAAAATAGAAGTTAGCACATAGGGAGGCTTTATGGATCTGACCTGAAGATGGCATGTGTCATTTACCTACAGCCCAATGGTGTAGATACATCTAACTGCAAAGGAAGTTAGAAAATGTAGTGTAGCTGTGTGTCCAGAACAGAAAAGGAGATGTTTTCATGAGTAGATAGACTACCACCAGAATAGATTCCTGGTTTTATAACAGTGAACTTTATGTCTACTTAGTCTTTCATTACACGATAAAAACCTACTTTTAAGTGCTGGTCCATTATGAGTTCTAAACAGAAATACTAGATTTCAAGTCAGTTTGACAGTTATATGATGGTCAATGTCTTAGTCACTTTGGGCTGCTGTAACAAAAGTGCTATAGACTGGGAAATTCATTTCTCACATTTCTGGAGGCTAAAAGCTCAGGATCAGGGTACCAGCATGGTTGGGTTCTGATGAGAGCCCTCTTCTTGGCTTGTAGAAGCTGCCGTTTTTGCTGTAGCTGCACATGATGAAGAGAGATCATCTCCCTTATATCTCTTCTTATGTGGGCACTAATTCCGTTCATAAGAGCTCCACTATCATGATCTCCCAAAGGCCCCCACCTCCCAATACGTCACATTGGAGATTAGGGTTCCAACATAGGAATTGAGAAAGGACACAAATATTCAGTTCACAGCATTCTGATCCTTTTCCCCCAAATTCATGTCCTTCTCATATGCAAAATACATTCATTGCATCCCAGCAGAGCTAAAAATCTTTGTTTTAGCGCCAACTCTAAAGTCTTAAGTTCAAGTTTCATCTAAATATTATCTAAATTAGATGTGTGTGAATTGTGAGGTGTGATTTATCTTGAAGTGAGATTTTCACTGTGAGCCTGTGAAACTAAACGAGTTAAGTTTGGTAGGACAGACATAGGATAGCCATTCTCATTCCAAAAGGGAGAAACGGAAAATAAAGAAGAGTGATAAGTCTTAACTAAGGCTAAAACCTAACAGAGTAAATTTCATTAGACCTTAAGACTTGAAAATAATCCTCTGGTTTGATGCTCACCCTTCAAATAGGAGTGGCACCACCCACTATTTTTTTTTTTTTTTTTTGAGTTGGAATCTCACTTCGTCACCCAGACTGGAGTGCAGTGGCCCGCTCACGGCCACCTCAGCATCGACCTGCTGGGTTTAGGCACTCCTTCCTCCTCAGCCTTCCAAGTATCTGGAACTACAGGTGTGCAATACCACGCCCGGCTAACTTTTTGATTTATTGTAGAGAAGAGGTCTCACCAAGTCACCCAGGCTGTTCTCGAACCTGTGGACTCAGGCATCCTTGCCACTCATTATTACTCCTGCTGACTCGCCAGCAAAATTCTTGCTTCCAATTACAGTGAATTTATGTTCTGCTGGCCTAGAATTTATGTTCTGCTGGGGAGAAATGCTTACCCCAGTCCATGCAACAGTGATTTCGTTGAACTGGAGGCAAGTTGGGCTCCTCATGCCTCTGAATCAACTAGCAAAGAAGGGAGTTACTACGCTGAATGAGATGATTGATTCTAACTACCAAGGGGAAATTGAACTGTTGCTCCACAATGGAGGTAAGGAAGAGTATGTCTGAAATGCAAATGGTCCCCTAGGATGGCTCTTAGTATTACCATGCTCTGTAATTATGGTCAATGGAAAACTACAGCACCTAATCCAGGGAAGAGAAGACTCCTAATGGCCCAAATCCTTTAGGAATGAAGGATTGGATCACCTCACCAGGTAAAGAAGCAGACTTAGGTGTTTATTGAAGGCAAAGAGAATACAGAATGGGTATTGGAAGAAGGTAGTTATGAATAACAGCAACAAACACATGACCTGTTACAGTTGTAGGGACTGTAATTATCATGAATATATTTTTGTTGTGAATATTTTTGTGTGTGCACATACATAGCAAATATCTTTGCTTTCTTTCTTATTCCCTTATTTATATGAGATATTTTGATTTTATACCATAGTATTTAATATTTTTAATTTTACATCATACTTTTTAAGTATGGGATTTTTCAGGACAAGAATAAACATCACTCAAGGACTATCTCCTATTCTGGCGAGGGGATTAGTGTGTTTTTGATTGTACACAGGATAGTTCTATCATGTTAGAATTATGGCCTTGTTATTATCTTTATTTGGAGATTAGGCATGATTTAAAGAGATGCACATGAATGCCGTTGACAAGGGTAGACTTGTGATGTTTTACGTGTTAAATTGATTGAGACACAGAATGCCCAGGTTAAACATTATTTCTGGGATTGTCTGTGAGAGGTTCTAGATAACATTATTGTTTGAATCAGCAGACATAGTAAAGTAGATTGCCCTCCCCAGTGTGGCTGGACATCATTCAATTTGTCAAAGACCTGAACAGAATAAAAATGTAGAGGAAGGGGGAATTTGATCTCTCTGCCTAAATACTTGAACTGTAACATTAGTCTTCTGCGCTCAACAGGGACTCATACCATCAGCCCTCTGGTTTTCAGAACCACACACCACCAGCTTTTCTGAGTTTTCAGCTTGCGGAAGGCAGTTTGTAAGAATTCTCAGCCCTTAAAATTATGTGGGCTAATTTTTTAAGTAATAAATGTCTTCTATATTTTTTAATCAATATATCTATATTATTCTGTTTCTTTGGAGAACCCTAATGTAGTCAACATTTATAAAAATTGACACATAATGGTTATACATATTTATGGTATATATAGTGATTTTTTTCCCTTTCCTTTTATTTATTTATTTATTTATTTATTATTTTAAAGATGTGGGATACAATTCAGGGTTAGGTATACAAATGTTCATTATGCAGGTACACTTTTGATGAGGGTTTCCCTCAACTGCCAATCCCACTCCGCCTTCCCCTGACAGTTTTCCACTACTGCCAATCCCACAGTATCATGATAATTGTTCAAGGTCCGCCTATGAGTGAGAACATATGACACTCTATTTCTTTGTTTCTGTGATAGATCACTGAGTATGACAGACTCCAAATTCATCCAAGATGTCACTAAGTCCATATGTTTGTCTTTTTTATGGCTGCATACTACCATTGTGTATATGCGCCACATTTTAAAAATACAGTCTAGCTCCGATGGGCAGCACGATTGGTTCCATGTTTTTGCTATTGTGAATGATTTGAGTTCCTCCAGGTATGTTCCCAATAGGGGAATTGCTGGGTCATATGGAAGGATGTTTTAACACAAAATACAGTGATCGAGTCAGGGTAATTAGCACATCTACCATCACAATTATTTATCATTTGTGTTGGGAACATTCTTCTAGCTATTTGAAAATAATAATAAATTATTGTTAACTGTAGTCACCCTAAAGTGCTATAAAACATCAGAACTTATAATTTTGTATCCTAACTAATCATTCCTTATTCCCCTACTCCCACCCTTCCCAGGCTCTAGTAACCGCTATTCTATTCGCTACTTTTATGAGATCAACTTTCCTAGCTTCTGCCTATAAGTGAGAACATGTAGTATTTGTCTTTCTGTTCCTGACTTATTTTACTTACATAATGACCTCCAGGCTCATCCATATTGCTGTGAATGAGAGTCTAGAATTTTATTCTTTTTATGACTGAATAGTATTCCACACACACATATACACACACACACACACACACACACATATATATAGATATATATATCATTTAAAATATCAATTTATCTGTTGATGGCCGCTTAGGTTGATTCCATACGTTGGCTATTGTGAATAGTGTTGTAATAAACACAAGGGTGCAGGTAACTCTTCAACCTACTGATTTCCTTTCCTTTGGATAAATACCCAGTAGTGGGATTGCTGGATTCTATGTTCTATTGGTAGCTTTGTGAAGAACCTTCATACTGTTTATCATAATAGCTGTACTGGTTTACATTATCACTAGTATGTTATGAGTTCCCTTTTCTTTGCATCCTTGGCAACCTTTGTTATGTTTTTCTCTTTGAGGATAACCATTCAAACTGGGGAGAGATAATTTGTCATTGTTATTTTGATGAATAGGGATGTTGAGCATTTTTTCTTAAATTTGTTGTCCAGTTGCATATCTTCTTTTGTGAAATATCTATTCAATTCATTTGCACATTTTAAATCAGATTTATTTTTGCTGTTGAGTAATTTAAGTTCCTTTTATATTCTAGATGTTAATTCTTGTTGAATGAATAGTTTGTCAATATTTTCTCCCATTCTGTAGTTTGCCTTTTCACTTGGTTGGTGGTTTTCTTTGTTGTGAACAAGATTTTTTGTTGGATATCATCTTACATGTCTATTTTTGCTTTTGTTGCCTGTACTTTTGAGATTTTATTTATAAAATATTTTCCCAGACCAATGTCCTGAAGCATTTTTCCTATGTTTTCTTCTAGTAGTTTTATAATTTTGGATCTTACATTTAAATCTTTGATAACTTTTGCATTAATTTTTGTATAAAGGGAGAGAGGGTTTTAGTTTCATTCTGCACATGAATATTCAGTTTTCCCAGCACCACTGATTGAGAAGACTGTTCTTTCATTAAATATTCTTGACATCTTTATCAAACATCAGTTGGCTATAAATACAGGGATTTATTTATGGACTATATTCTGTTTCATTGCTCTGTTTATTTGTGTATTAATACCATGGCATTTTGGTTACTATAATCTTGCAATATATTTTGAAATCAATTAGTGTGATATCTCCAGCTTTGTTCTTTTTCATCAGGATTGCTTTGGCTATTTGAGCCTTTTTTGGTTCCATATGAATTTTAGGTTTGTGTTTTCTATTTCTGTGAAGAATGTCATTGGTCTTTTGATGGAGAGTGCATTGAATCTGTAGATGGCTTTTGGTTTTATGGTCATTTTAGTTAACTAATTTTTCCAGCCCATGAGCATGGGATATCTTTGCATGTCTGCTTCATTTTTTTTCATTAGAGTTCTATAGTTTTTCTTATAGATCTTTCACGTTCTTAGTCAAATGTATGCCTAAGTATTTCTCTCTTTGGGGGAGAGCTATTGACATAGTCACCATTTTGATGTATCTTTGCAAAGAATTCAGCAAGTACATAAAAATTGGTATCTATTCTGCTGGACTGTATTTTTAATATCCATATTAAAATGATTGCATTAGAATGCTCCATTTCCAAAAGTTTGACTTGTTCATAGTAATGCTGAAACATTGTACCTCTAATTACAATTCATTCAATCTGTTAAAAATGGACTGCTTTGGAACTATTTTTTAAAATTATTTAATATACAGTAAAATCATAACAATTATGTGTATAGTTTGTTGAACTGTCACATACATAAACAATTATTTCAGTACTACCTAGATTAAGGGTATAAGATATTGCTAGCACTCCTGTAATCAATATGTTCCCCAAAGTTAACCACTACCCTAACATTTATCAACATATATTTTTGTTAGCACATATTATAGGTAGAATCATACTCTATATCTTTTCATGTTTGCTTTCTTTTGTTCAACACTATGAGATTTATTCATACTGTGTGTAGCAAGAGTTTTTTTTTTCTTCTGCTGTATAGTATTTCAACATGTGACTATCATAGTTTTCATTCTCATATGTTGAACATTTTTACTTTTATTTATTTATTTTTTAACATTTTACCTATTAAGTTTGCTTATTCAGCCTTTTTCTTGTATGTGTTAAATACAAAATGGTGGCAAAAGTCAATGTGATCAAAGGATTTTGTGCTATTGGGAGTTTCTTTCTTTCTTTCTTTCTTTTTTTTTTGAGTTGGAGTCTTACTCTGTCGCCTAGGCTAGAGTGCAGTGGCAAGCTCACAGCCACTGCAACGTCCATTTGCTGGGCTCAGGCAATCCTTCTGCCTCAGCCCTCCAAGTAGCTGAAACTACAGGTGTGCTCTACCATGCCCAGCTTAATGTTTTGATTTATTGTAGAGACCAAGTCTTGCCAAGTTGCCCAGGCTAGTCTTGAATCCCTGGGCTCAGGCAATCCTCTTGCTTCTGCCTCCCAAAGTGTTGGGATTGCAGGTGTGAGCCACTGTGTCTGGCTTAAAAAAAAATTTTTTTAGAGCTTTTATAGTGTTGCCACATGCTCTCCTTTCCTCCCCTACCTCTCTCCCACCCTCCAGTATCTGCTGATTCCACCCTTATGCTCATTTGACCAGTGAGCAGGACCTGCTTATAAGAGAATGTGTAGTATTCAGTTATTTGTTTCTGTGCTAGTTCACTTAGTATGATGATCTTTAGCTGTATCCATGCTGTTGAGAATGCTATGATTTTGCTCTTTATGGCTGCCTAATATTTCATCGTGTTTATGTACCGCGTTTTCTTTATCTAGTCTACTTTTGATGGGCATTTGAGTTGGTTCCATGGTTTTGCTGTTGTGAAAAATGCTGCAATATACATGCATGGGCAGGTGTCTTTTTTGTATAGTGATTTACGTTCCTCTGGGTATATTCCCAGAAAAGGGATTGTTGATTCACCTTTTAGTTCTTTGAGAAGTCATCACATTGCTTTCCACAAAGGCTGAAATAGATTACTCCCACCAACAGTGGAGAAGTATTCCCTTTCCACAGCCATGCCAGCACCTGTTGTTTTTTGATGTTTTAATGGTAGTCATCCTTACTGGTGTTAGGTGATATCTCATTGCACTTTTGATTTGCATTTCTCTGATCGTTAGTGAGGCTGAGCAATTTTTAAATGTGGTATTGGCTGCTTGTATGTTTTTCTTTGAGAAGTGACTGTTCATGTCCTTTGCCCATTTTTTAATGTTTTTTCCCCCTTTCAATTCATTTGACTTCCTGGTAGATCCTGGATGTTAGGCCTTTGTCAGATGCATAGCTTGCAAATATTTTTTCCCATCTTGTGGGTTGTCTCTTTACTTTCTTGATGGTTTCTTTTGCTGTGCAAAAACTTTTCAGTTTGAGAAGGTCTCACCCATCAATCTTAGCTTTGTTTGCATTTGCTTTTGAGGACTTGACCAAGAATTCATTGTCTACTCCTATGTCCAGAAGGGTGTTCCCTGAGTTTTCTTCTAAATTCTTATACTTTGAGGTTTTACATTTAAGTCTTTGATTCATTTTGAGTTAATTTTTGTGTTTGGTGATAGTATGGGTCCAGTTTCATTCTTCTACATGTGGCTAGTCAGTTTTCTCAGCACCGTTTGCTAAATATAGCTTCCTTTCCCCAATGTGTGTTATTGATGATTTTGTCAAAGATGAACTGATTGAGGGACCATGCATTATTTTTGAGTTCTCTAGTCTATTCCACTGGTCTGTGTGTCTATTCCTGTACCAATACCATACTGTCTTGGTTACTGTAGCCTTGTAGTAAATTTTAAAGTCTGGAAGTGTGATGCCCCCAGCTTTGTTCCTTTTGCTGAGGAGTGCTTTAACCATTTGTGTTCTTTTTTGCTCCCATATGAATTTCTGTATTTTCTTTTCTTTTCTTTCTTTCTTTTTTTTGAGTTGGAGTCGCACTCTGTCACCTAGACTGGAGTGCAGTGGCCGCTCCCGGCCACCGCAGCCTCGACCTGCTGGGCTCCGGCGATCCTTCCGCCTCAGCCTTCTGAGTAGCTGGAATTACAGGCACGCGCTACCATGCCCAGCTGATTTTTTTGATTTATTGTAGAGATGAGGTCTCGCCAAGTTGCCCAGGCAGGTCTCGAACCCGCGGGCTCAAGCAATCCACTCACCTCAGCCTCCCAAAGCGTGGGATTACAGGCTGAGCCACCGAGCCATCCTTGATTTCTTTGAGCAGCGTTTTGTGGTTCTCATGGTAAAGGTCTTTCACTTCTTTGGTTAGATATATGCTAAGGTATTTCATATTTTTGTGGCTATTGTGAATGGAATTGTGTTTAATATTTGGGTCTCAACCTGCTTGGTGGTGGTATATAGAAATGCGATTGTCTTTTGTGTGTTGATTTTGTAACCCGAGACTTTATCAAAGTCTTTTATTAGTACGAGGAGGTTTTTGACAGACTCTAGGGTTCTCTAGGTATAGAATTATATCATCTGCAAAGAGGGATAACGTAACTTCCTCTTTTCCTATTTGGATACCCCGATACATTCTTACATTTGTCTGTTGGTGGACATAAGTAGTCATTTCTCCTGAATATATACTAAGGCCTTAGGATATACATTTACTCAAAATAGTTAAACCACTCACATCAACAATGTATGAGAGCTCTAGCTACCCCACATTTTCTCCAGTATTAGCCATCAGGTGGAGGCAGAGTTTTGTCTCATTGGTTTTTAACTTGCATTTTCCTGATGTTTAATAATATTGTGACTTTTTATATACTTATTGACCATTTGTATATTTTCCTGTGTTAGGTGCTTGCTAAGACTTGTAAAAATAATAATAATAATAATTGGATTATCAGTCTTTTTTATATATAAGGTCTTTGTCAGATATATCTATTTTAAATATTTCTCTCAATTTCTGGCTTGCCTTTTTAATCTCTTCATATCTTTTGTTGAATAAAGGCTCTTAATTTTAATGAAGTTCATCTTTTTAATCTTTTGTTTTATGGTTAGTGTTTTATGTGTTCTGTTTAAGAAATCATTGTCTCTCACAAAATTGCAGTTTTTCATATTTTCTTCTAGAAGCTTGATTGTCTTAGAACACACACTTTTAGATTTATAATCTGCCTCAAAATAATTTTTATAGTTTAAGTGAGGTAAGAAATAAGGTATTATGTCTCTCTTTGTGGTGGAAACACACTCTCTTGATTACTGTAGCTTTGTAATAAGTTTTGATATCAGGAAGTGTTAGACCTCCAACTTTGTTCTTCTTTTTCAAGCTTGCTGTATTAGTTTGCTAACACTTCCATAACAAAATACTACAAATGTAGTAATTTAAACAACAGGCATTTATTTCCTAAGTCCTAGAGGCTAGAAGTTTGAAACCAAGATGTTGGTGGAATTGTTTTCTCCTAAGGCCACTTTGCTGGCTTACAGATGGCCACATTCTTTTCTTTTTTTTTTATAGACTTTAAGTCCATCCAAGTTGCTATGAAGTTCATAGTTTTGTCCTTTATGGCTGCATAATATTGATGGCCACTTTCTTATTTCCCCTATGCACTCAAATCCTTTATGTCCCTCTGTGTCCAGTTTTCCTCTTCTTATAGGATACTAGTCAGATTGGATTAGAGCCCACCCTAAAGACATTATTTTAACTTAATCATGTCTTTAAAGTTTCTATCTCCAAATATAGCCACATTCAACAGTATTGAGATTTAGGGCTTCAACATATGAATTTTGGGTGATTATTATTCAGTCAATAGCAATTGCTCTAGCTAATTGGGATCTCTTAAGATCCTATATGAATTTTAGGGTGGATTTTTCTACATTTTGCAAAAAATTGCTGTTGGGATTTTGATAGAAACTACATCCAACGTGTAGATCTCTTAGAGTAATATTGGCATCTTAATAATATTAAGCCTCTCAATCCATAAGCAGGCAGGGATGTTTTTTCATTTATTTGTGTCATCTTTAATTTCTTTTATAAGTATCTTGCAGTTTTTAGTATATAAATCTTTCACTTGGTTAAATTTATTTCTATACATTTTATTTTTTGATTCAAGTGTAGATTGGATTCATTTCTCTTTTTAAAAAATTTTTATTTTGGAATTGGGTACAATTCAGGGTTAGTTATACAAATGTTCATTGTACAAGTACCCTTATTAATGAGGTGTGCCCTCCTTCCCCAGGTGAATATCAACTAGCATAAATCCCAGCTATCCCCCTCCTCCCCTCCCCACAGTTTCTTGCTGCTTTCAATTCCTTTCCTACAGTAATATGGTAGTTGTTCAAGGTCCACTTATGAGTGAGAACATGTGATACTCAGCTCTTTGTTTCTGTGAGAGATCACTCAGGATTATAAGCTCTAATTCCATCCACATTGCTGCGAAGTTCGTGATTTTGTTCAAGGATTCCTTTCTTAATTTACTCTTCAGATTGTTCATTGTTAGTGTATAGAAATGTATCTGATTTTTGCATATTGATTTTGTATTTTGCAGCTTTGCTGAGTTCATTAGTTGTGGTGTGTATGTGTGTGTAATATTTAAGGTTTTCCCCATATAAGATCATGTTATCTGTGAATAAAGAAAACTTGACCTTGCTGGGCTTGGTGGCTCAGCCTGTAATCCCGTGCTTTGGGAGGCCGAGGTGAGTGAATTGCCTGAGCCCGCGGGTTCGAGACCCGCCTGGGCAACTTGGCGAGACCTCATTTCTACAATAAATCAAAAAAATTAGCCAGGCGTCTTAGCGCACGCCTATAGTTCCAGCTACTCGGAAGGCTGAGGCGGAAGGATCGCAG
>CAUYQG010214722.1:0-11781 GCA_963574415.1 Tarsius wallacei | reverse complement strand
AGATGCAAAAATCTTCAACAAGATTCTAGCAAGTCGGATCCAAAAACACATCTCAAAAATCATTCACCATGACAAAGTAGGCTTCATTCCCAGGAATGGAATGAACATTCAACATTCACAAGACCAAAAATGTAACTAAATACATCAACAGATGTAAAAACAAGAATCACATGATTATCTCATTAGATGCAGAAAATGCTTTTGATAAAATCCAGCCTCACCTCTTGATAAAAACCTTCAAACACCTAGGTATAGAAGGAACATACCTCAATATGTGCCATTTATGACAAACCCCAGCTAACATATTTCTAAATGGACAGAAACTAGAAACATTTCCCCTGAAAACTGGAACAAGACAAGGCTGTCCACTCTCACCCTGTTGTTCAATATTGTGTTGGAAGTCCTAGCCCAGTCAATTAGACAAGAGAAGGAAATCGGGAGCATCCAAATAGGAAAAGAGGAAGTCAAGTTATCCCTCTTTGCTGATGATATGATTCTATACCTTGAAAATCCAAAAGAATCTGTCAAAAACCTGCTTGCACTGATAAAGGACTTTGGCAAAGTCACAAGGTACAAAGCAAATATGCAAAAGTCAGTTGCATTTCTATATATTGACAACAAGCAGGCAGAGACCCTAATAAAAAGCACAATCCCATTCAAAATAGCCTCACACACAAAAATGAAATACTTCAGCATCTTCCTAACCAGAGAAGTGAAAGACCTTTACAATGAGAATTACAAAACACTGCTCAAAGAAATCCAAGAAGACACAAACAAATGGAAAAATATCCCATATTCATGGATAGGAAGAATCAACATTGTTTTGTGTTTTGTTGTGTTGTTTTGTTTTGTTTTGTTTTGAGTTGGAGTCTCACTCTGTCACCTGTACTGGAGTGCAGTGGCATACTCCCTGCCACTGTAGTCTCGAACAGTGGGGTTCCAGCAATCCTTTCACCTCAGCCTTCCAAGTAGCTGGAACTACAGGCACATGCTACCACAACCAGCTCATTTTTTATTTATTACAGAGATGAGGTCTCACCAAGTTGCCCAGGCTCAGGCAATCCACTCACCTCATCCTCCCAAAGTGCTGGGATTACAGGCTGAGCCACAGAGCCTGGTCAAGAATCAACATTGTTAAGATGTCCATCCTACCAAAGGCAATCTACAGATTCAATGCAATACCCATTAAGTTCAGCATCATTCTTCTCAGATCTGGAAGTGACAATACAGAAATTCATATGGAAGCATAAATGACCACATAGCCAAAACAATCCTTAGCAAGAGAAGCAAAGCAGGAGGTATCACACTTCCAGACTTCAAACTCTACTATAAGGCTACAGTAATTAAAACAACCTGGTATTGGTACAAAAACAGTCACATAGACCAATAAAACAGGATAGAGATTCCGGAAGCAAAGCCTCAATTCCTCAACCAACTCATCTTTGACAAAGCCTTCAACAATATCTACTGAGGAGAGGAAAACTTATTCAGTAAATGGTGCTGGGAAAACTGGCTGGCCACATCCAGAAGATTGAAATAGGATCCCTACTTATCAACATACACAAAAATCACTCTAAATGGGTCAAAAACCTAAACATAAGACCTCAAACTATAAGAATCTTAGAAAACACAGGGGACACCCTTATGGAAATTGGAACTGGGAACCAATTCCTATTCAGAACCCTAAAGGCCAATACCTTAAGAAATAAGATAGACAAGTGGGACCGCATCAAACTGACAAGCTTCTGTAAAGCAAAAGAAACCATCGAGAGAGCAGGGAGAGAGACCACAGAATGGGAAAAAAATATTTGCCAACTTATATCTGACAAAGGCCTAACATCTAGGATCTACAAGGAACTCAAATGCACTGAAGGGAAAAAAACAAGCAGCCCCTTTAAAAAGTGGGCAAAAGACATGAATAGACACTTCTCAAAAGAAGATATACGGGCAGCCAATAGACACATGAAAAAGTGCTCAGCCTCTCTCATCATCAGAGAAATGCAAATCAAAACCACATTGAGATACCACCTAACCCCTGTAAGAATGGCCATCATTAATAAAACAAACAAGAGATGCTGGCAAGGATGTGGAGAAAAAGGAACGCTTTTACACTGCTGGTGGGAAAGTAAACTTGTAAAACCTCTCTGAAAAACAGTGTGGCGATTTCTGAAAGAACCAGAAATTGACCTTCCACATGAGCCAGCAATTCCCCTATTGGGAATATACCTGGAGGAACTCAAATCATTCTACAAAAAGGATACCTGCACACGTATGTTTGTTGCAGCTCTATTCACAATAACAAAAACATGGAACCAACCATGTTGCCCATCAAAGCTGGACTGGATAAAAATAATGTGATACATATACACAATGGAATATTATACAGCCACAAAGAAGGACAAATATATGAACTTTGCAGCAACCTGGATGGATTTGGAGTCGATCATACTCAGTGAGCTATCAAACAAAGAACAGAGTTCCATATGTTCTCACTCATAAGAGGAACTTGAACAATTATAATGCTATAAGAAAGCAATCGGCAGTAATGGGAAACTTTCAGTGGGGGAGGGCATTGGCAGTTGAGGGCAACTGCTGGGGAAGGGAGGGGCATACCTCATCAACAGGGGTACCTGCATGATCAATTTCTGTATACCTAACCCTGAATTATAACGCACATCTTTATAATAAAAAATAAAAATAAAAAAACCTGGTTCTCCTTATTGGGTGCATATATGTTTAGGATGTATATTTCTTGCTGGAGAATTGATCATTTTATCATTATGTAGTGTCTTTCCATGTCCTTTTTAACTTTTAATGACTTGAAGACTGCTTTATCTGATATTAGAATAGCTACTCCTCTTTTCTTCTGTTTTCTATTCACTTGAAAGGTCATTTTCCAGCCTCCAACCTTGAGTCTGTGGGTGTCTTTTGCAGTGCAGTGAGTTTCCTGGAAGCAGCAGATTGTTGGATCATATTTTTAGATACAGTTTTCCACTTTATGTTTCTTCAGTGGCACATTTAGTCCATTCATGTTCAAATTGATTATTGATGTGTGAGAATTTATCCCTATCATAAGTCTCTTAGTGGGTTGCTTTGTTTCCTTTTAACTTTTGCATTTATATATGTATATGTGTTTTCATTTTTGTGGGTGCTCTGTATGCTCTGTTAACTGTGTTTGCCTGTACTTTTGTGATGTGCATGGCCGTTCTTTGTGTGTGTGTGTGTGTGTGTGTGTGTGTGTGTGTGTAATACCTTCTTAAGCATCTCCTGAAGTTCTGGTCTGGAGGCAGCATACTCTCTTAGGGATTGGATATCTGGGAAGAATTGTAATTCTCCATCACTGATGAAGCTTATCTTGATTTGGTAGGAAATTATTGGTTGAAATTGCTTATCTTTAAAAACATTAAAAACTGGACTTCAATTCCTTCTGGCAGAAGCAGATAAATCTGGAGCAATTCTGATGGTTTTTCCCATCCTCTCCTGCAGCCTTTTGGATTTTTTTCTTTTGTGCTTACATTTTTGGAGGAAGACTACTATGTGTCTTGGTGATGGTCTTTTCATGTAAAACCTTGCAGAAATTTACTGACTCTTATACTTAGATAGTCATCTCTCTAGCAAGATGGGGGAGGTTCTCTTGAATGACCTCCTGGTGTATTTGATCCATGGTGTTCTCATTTTCCCTTTCTGCTTTGGGGATACCAATTAGGCATAGGTTTCCTGTTGCTATTTGGGGGAGTGGTTGACAAAATCACACAGCTTTTGGAAGTTTTGTTCCCTCTTTTTGAGTTTTTTCCTATGTTTTTAACAGACTGTGCTAATTCCATATTTTGGCACTCAAGGTCTGAGATTCCTTTCGCTGCTTGGTTGAGTCTGTTCCCAATACTTGTTATTTTGTTATTGATTTTGAGGATTGAGCACTCTATTTCCATTATTTCAGAATAGGCTTTTTGATGTTGACCAACTCCGCTTCCTGTACAATTTCTTTGAGTTTTGCTTCATGATTCTCTTGCTTCCTGTTTATTTGTGCCATCCATTCTCTGATTTCTGTCGCCATCAACTGGGGCAGGTCATTCTGAGGGGTTTCCATTGTTTGTGCTCTAATGGCTGTTTTTATGTGTTCCATCTCATTAAAACTCTGATAGTTCCTTGTATTTCTTCATTGATCCTACCTTATTTTATTCAGTGAGAGAGGGAGGAGCTCCACTCTGTGGCAAGTTCTTGTTACTGCAGAATTTCTCTCCTAATGCTAAACTAGTCAAGCCAGTTTTCAGTCTCCTGTGTGGCTGTGTGTGGCTAATACTGGCAGTGAGGCATCCCAGAATTGCTCACCCTCCTTCCTCACCCAGCATGGTCTCACACCACACATATAGCTCACAGTGGGAGGATAAGTCACCAAGATTCCCAAACCTGCCTTTTCAGTGTCTGTGTGTTCAAGGAGACCCCCATTGTGTGAAGGGAGTTTCACTCTTCCAAATGTGTTCAGGATGCCTCCCTTAATTGGCAGCTGAATCCCCATTCTCTGTCATTCCCTACAAGAGAGGCACTGGTCTGTTGCTCCAACAGGTGCCCGTGACAGGTGTGTGTCAGCCAGATTCACCTTGCAGGCAGGCCTTCCTCACGTGGGATCCTCTGTCCATTCCACCTAGGCTCTGGCACCCACCACTGCATCCAGACCAGGTTTTCTCCCACGTGAAACTGATGTTTTGTGCACTGTTGGGAGGGAGTGAACTGATTCAAAGCATCTACATTAACCCTTCCTCTTCTCCAAACAGATCTTTCTTTCTGTGTGCTCCTGGTACAGGGTGGGGGATGGTGCCTGGAATTCTGCATCTGCTGTGACTTTCTTGAGTTTGTGCACTTAGAAAGACTTTCATTGTGTTCATAATGTTTAACCCATTCAAAAGTTCTTGGTATCCTCATCTAATGACAATGGAATCCCTACTGTCTCTCTTGCTAGGTGACAGTGACGCTAATCTGCTGCTCCACTGTGGCTATATTTTTATTAATATTGTTGGTAAAAACTCCCTTTTCCTTAGACAATGCCTATTGTGTCATCACTGTAAGCCACAATAAATTTCATTTATAATGGATTATATTAATATCCAATAACACTATTTAACTCCCCTATCTTCTATTTATTTTCTTCCATGATTGTGTTACTTTTACCTCAGATAACATAAAACACTAACAAACTCTTCTCGAAGCTTTGTCTATAACTTTGTTTTAGATCTGCTATCTAGAATTAAACATATAAAATACTCATGACCAATATCTCTATAAACGTCTCTACACTTTTTTGTAAAGCTCATCCTCTAGTTATTTCTTTAAAAACTGCTTCTGAGCACAATATTCTCTAAGTCTCTGCATGTCCCATAGTTATTCTGTAACCACTGGACTTGAAAGACAATTTGAATGGAATAACATATTTCACTACTTTTCTGGTCTTGAGGATCTTGAAAATGTTACTCTTTTATTTTATCATATAAAATGTTTCTTTAAGAAGACGGATGTCAATTCACTATCTTTCCTTATTAAATGATTTGGTCTCCTCTTTCTCTGTTATGTTTCAGAAATAATCATCCTGGATTCATTTTTGTGGGTAGAAAAATGAATCTTATATGTATAGATTGAGGTCTTTATTTCAATAATTTTCATGAAAATAGTTTCAAAGTTTGGTTTTGCCCTATTTTTTGTTTTTCTTCTCCTGGACCACCAAAAATATGTATACACGTCTTCTCTATTTCTCTTCTACATCTATAATTTTCTCTTTCATTATTGTTAATGTCATTTGTTTTCCTTTCTTAATTTTTCTCTATTTCTATCCTCCATGTCCCCTGCAACAGTGCAGCATTGTCAGTCATACATATAGTTATGTATATATATATACATACATATATATATACACATCCCTTTGGCCACTACTATGGACTAAATTATGTATCTCCCCTCCCCCAAAATTCATATGTTGAAGCCCCCTATGTAACTGTATTGAAGATTGGATCCTTAGGAAGCAATTGGGGTTAAATGAGGTCAAAAGTTCCTAATTCGATAGGACTGGTGGCCTTATTTTTTAAAAAAGGGAAACAAAAGATAGTTTCTCCATGTGCATGCATCCAAAAAAGTCCATATGTGCACACAATGTCTGCAAGCCAGAAAGAGATCGCTCACCAGAAACTAGAACCTTGATCTCAGACTTTTCAACCTCCAGAATGGTGGTAAGAAAATTAATTTTTCTGCTGTTTAAGCCATGATCTGTGGTCTTTTGTTACAGAAGCCTGAGCGGGTAAGACAACTAATTTGTCATTTATTTTTAATTTCTGAGATGATTTTGTCTTTTTCTTTATTTCTCTCCTACAGTCTAATCATTTTTATTACTTAGCTTTTTATTGTTTTTCTGCTTTGTTCTTAGTTTTAAATTTCTAATTCATGATACTCTCTTGTAACTGCAATTGCTTTCTAAATTATTTTTTATTTATTCTGAAGTACAGTTTTACAGTTTTCTTGTTTTATGACTGCAATTTTTATATAAAATGTTTCAATGTGTCAAATAGCTTTTACTCTTATTCTCCTGTTGTTTCTTAGAGCACCTTTGTAGGAATGTTGGGTTCCTAATTTGTCATATTGATTTGTGTTCGATTTTCCTGGTCCAACAATAGGAGGAGATCCTATAGTGGGGAGAGATAAGTATTTGGGTCTGTGTCCCACCTTCTCAAATCAGTGTGTCTCTATTACTACAATAAAGGACAGTTATTTTTTTCCTTAAAAAAAAAAAGACTTCTTTTTCTTCAAATTCTTTCAGACTACATTATTTCAGCATTATTCATATCTCCAGCCTCTTCTTTCTTTTCCTTAACTACCAGGCCTCCAAAGAGATTCTCCAACTTCCAATGTATCTTTCTTTTTCCCAGAAATGGTACCTTCTTTATATTGCCAATCTTGGTCTTAATCACTTTCCAAGCCCCTTTCTGTTGACTCCTCAGTAGCCAGTTCTCTGACTCATGAGATCTTAGACACATTTGTGGTATTTCCAGTGAAGGTAAAGCCCTCTTGTTATGGGGTTAGCATTATATGATCTCTGTGTTTCACCACCCATTTTACCCTCTGTATTTAACTTTTTCACACAGCCTCCTCCATACTCTGCTTGCATCCAAAGATGACTGTGCTTGTTTATAGTGTTTATTTCCCACACTTACTCAAAAATTGAAGAAATTCTTCCTAGTTATAATATAACTAAAGGTCCAAGTGTTCCTTATGAATCTTCTTGTTAATATGTATAATTCCTAGAAAGAAGTGTGGTAGATCAGTGGATGACCATCCATCATTCTTTCACAGAAACTCAAAAGTATAACATAATTTTAAATTAAACTTGGAGTAACTTTTCAGATAGCCTTTAATTACATAATTGAAACAAACCTGCCTAACTCTTTTGTTGAAAAACATGGAAAATAAGAACTGCCTCTTTGAATCACATAATTTATAGCTACCTGAGTTGGGTGTGTTCTTTGACTTATAACCTCATTATTTTTCTTGATTGGAACCAGAACCACATATTGGTATTCATCACATGCTATTATTCTTGTCCTCTTTTGAATGTGAAGCACAGAATCTTCATTGTATCATATCTTAAGAAGTTTTTCAAGATTGCCAACTGACTCTGCATAAGCTATTTTCATGGTCTCTCTATTCCCTTGCTCAAAATTCTGACTGGTTTGAACAGTCCAATAGCTACCACATACCCCCTCCTGTACTTTTGACCTGATATAGAGGCACTTTAGTTACTCTTCACCATAAAATTATTTAGATTGAGAGTCCTTTTACTTCTGCATCTCAATACCTCTAAATCTTTGGCCATAGATTACAGACAAGCTTCACACTAAATTCTATATTAGAAATGATTATTAGGCCACGAGTCCTCTTGGATTAGGACCCCTGCCTTTTGACCTCATTTTACCTTAATTGCTAATGTATGAATATATGTTATAAAAATATATTATGCTATAAAATTCATTAAATAAAATAAAGTACATTGGAGGTCTAGGGGAAAGAGAAAGATTACTTATTGTGGAGATTCTAGGAAAACTTTGTAAACATCACTATGTTTCAATCTTAAGTAGAAAGTTTTTAGATGTCAGAAGATCAGAGGAAGTGTGTTTAGTAAAATAGTGCAATTAAAGAAATGACTTAGAAAGGGACAATTTTGTGTTGGATATGGCAAAAGTAGTAATTTCATTTGATCAAAAGAGAACCAATAAAATAAAGTAATAAAAAATATTAACAAGGTGAATTGAATATTTTAGAATATCTGAACAAAATATTTGATTCTTGTTGTAGAAACAATGTGAGGTCATTTCAGGTTTTGAGCAGATAAGTAATAAAAGAGTTTCCCAAAGATTAATCCAATAGCAGATTGCAAAATTGATGAGATTAGGGAGAAAGTGGAGGCAGTGAAACAAATTAAAGGCAATTTCAATTACCCAGACAAGATGGAAGAAATGTTTGATCAGAAGGCTTTATGGAGTATATGTTATTTAGGCACTTATAAGAAAGGAAATATATTTCTGATTTAGTCATAAAACCTGAGGCTTTTGATTTGTCCAGATGCCATTCACCTGCTCACTCATCTATAGAGTAAATAATGCAATCTGCATCATGCCAAAGACTCTAATATACTGAATTCACATTTAGAAATCAGAATTTAGCATCTCCAACACAGAAACTAAAAATAAAACTAATTCTAAAACTCTCTTCTTTCTCACTTATTCCAGTTAATTGGATCTCTTTCCCCTCTAAAACCAATTTCAAGAGGTTAACATTGGCATATAATTATATTTTATCTTATGCAAGGTTGGTCACTGACAAATCTCAGCTAATCCAGGATTTTGTTAAATAAAAAGTCCGAATAGGGTCATTTAGGTTGAATAGAGTGGTTTTATCCTTTCATCAAATCAAATATAAGGAATTCACTTCTGCTGAAATTACCTCTGTGGGTCTTTGCCTATATAGTGTGATGAAGGTTACCGAGTTGATTAAAGAGTTTGTGGCAATAATGGGGTCTTCTGCAGATACAATCTGAAATGATCAAAAAATTGAGAGCAAAAGGGTGCTTAAATTGTTCAATGGAGATAATATACCTAAAAAAAATTAGCCCCTGTGTTGAATGATTATTCTTTCAAGCAGAAAGAAGTCTGTGAAAATAGAATGAACAGATATGTTCTTCCTTTGAAACTATGAGAGAAAATGAAAAAGAAGCTTAAAAATGGAAGGGAAAACATGAAAGTAAGGCAGGGAGGAATTATAAGTGTGGAAATCTAAGACACTGAAAGAATTAGGAAATTTTATCCATGGAATATATGAGAGAGATATTATTTGTCTGGAACACGGAGGAAAGGACCAAATGATCAGTATTCCTTTGTCACTCCACAAGTCTTTACTTTGCTGAGTCTTGTGTGTAGGTCTTGCCCGCTAATTGGTCTGTGAGTTCCCTAAGGGCAAGAGTACTTCATTAATTTTCTTTGTATTTCTAGTATCATGCATAGGGCCAGGCTTTGAGGATGCTTAATATAACATATACAATATAACTAAATGGCGTTTGAAGTTTATTTTTTATCATACAATAACTGAGCTCCTTGAGAGCAAAAACTATTTCTTGTTCACCATTATATCCCCCAAACTTAAAACATAATAAACTCATAACAAGTACTTGTCACATTCTGTAAGCATGTATACTTGGATAATTATATGAAAAAAAATTAAAATAGACAATATCCATAGTCAAATAATCTATACTCATTTATCGAGTGTTTTTACTAGGTATGTAGCACTATCATAGCTGAATCTTTTGAAGAACACCGCTGCTAGCATTATCTGCTATTTTGTTTCATATCAGATAAATCAAGTCACAATTTGTGTATTTAAAATAAAAAAAATTTTACCTAGAGTCAATCAGGTAAAACTATCTCAAATACCTAAAATAAATCAATATTTCAGTCTCTAAATTTATCATTCCTTTAAGGGTATTTATATGTTTAAGTATTTTTTAAAATCTCTAAGAAGTAAAGTCACAGAATAGTAATGGAAGATAAGACAATTCTAGAAACAATGAAAGGCAGGAAGGGAAAACTAAGCAATTACACACTGCTCAAGGGGACATACATATTTGTGCACACGTGAACACAAACACACACATATACACAAGACATAACTCTACTCAGACAAGATAATGTCCTTCCAATCGATCACAGCATATGACCTCTTCTAATTTCTGATTGTGATCTCACAAGCATTCTGATAATTTTTCACTGTGACTTGCAGAAAGTCTACAAAGATGTCCACTATGATTACACATTGTAGAAATGATCTTTGTAACACAATGTGTATGCAAGAGAGATGAAGTATATTGCTACATTAACAAACACTTTCTTTATACACAATTAACCTGCTCACCAAAATGCTACTAATCCCAACCCTGGTGTGTAGGTTACCGTGAAACTATTTGTACAAAGAACTAAAAATTTAAATTCACAAATTAGAAATTTTAGGAGAGTATGTTGCATTAAATAGAAGAGCTTCCAGAATGCATTGAGCTTGAAACAGTTCCTTGCTGAGGCACACATGTACACCTTCATTCACCCACAACTCTTTTGTAGAGCAGAATACACTAGATCTGAATGGTGCACAAAGAATTAAATAATCACTGCAGCTGAATCCAAATCAATAGCTCAGAGAGAACCAGCTGCTTTATCCCTTTCGAGAGAAAAAAACAAAACAATTTTTTAAAGAAATTCTGTGAAAAGAAATGGGAGACCTAGAGCTTCTATTATGGGGATTTTATAATACTGTCATGTCTTAAGAAATCAATACCATTCCCAAATTCTTCACTTTAAAAAAAGCAGTGATGATAGAGAAGGGAAATAGGCAGAGAAAAGAAATTTTTTTTTTTTAATTTCTCAGCCACATCTTATGAAATGAGTTTGAGACATGTCTCTAATGACCACCACCATAGTAGTGATACCAGGAGGAAGTGAGGCACTGTGACAAAAAAATACTCTATTGGGAAAAAGATATGTGGGTTAGGTGATAGGTCTTCACAATATTATTTTGGTCAATCCAGCTTAGCAAATATTTTGTGGGCCATTACTTTTTTTTTTTTTTTTTTTTTGTACAATGAGTGTCGACCCAGATTGTTTCTAGGGTCATTTTCAATTTCAACATTAATTTCTAGGGCACCAGTCACCTAAGCCAAATACACACAATTCCATGGGCAAGGAATATTCACTTGCCCCACTGGCTCAAGACCTCCTAAGTAGGTCTTACCATGTTTGAGTTTCCACACCTAACTCAGAGACCAGAGCAAAGAAAGAAGTCCCAATCTGCATGTTGCTCCTTCACTGGTCTTCACTTTAAAAAGCAGGGTTTTGTTTTTGTTTTTTTTCTTTCTGTACCAGGTCTTTATTTAAGAATCACCTTCTCTAATCATCAGGGAGATGCAAATCAAAACCACGCTGAGATACCACCTAACGCCAGTCAGAATGGCAATTATCAATAACTCAAAAAATAACAATTGCTGGAGAGGGTGTGGAGAAAAAGGAACACTTCTACACTGTTGGTGGGAGTGTAAACTAGTGCAACCTTTGTGGAAAGCACTGTGGCGATACCTAAAAGTTCTAAATATCAACCTCCCATACAACCCCGCAATCCCCCTACTGGGAATATACCCTGAAGAACTCTAACCATATCTAAAAAAAGCAACTCAAAACAAATTAAAAATTTTAACATAAGTCC
>CAUYQG010214721.1:0-17611 GCA_963574415.1 Tarsius wallacei | reverse complement strand
CGGTGATCCTTCCGCCTCAGCCTTCCAAGTAGCTGGAACTACAGGCGCGTGCTACCACGCCTGGCTAATTTTTGATTTATTGTAGAGATGAGGTCTCGCCAAGTTGCCCAGGCGGGTCTTGAACCCGTGGGCTCAGGCAATCCACTCACCTCAGCCTCCCAAGGCGCGGGATTACAGGCTGAGCTACTGAGCCCGGCTTTCTTTCTTTCTTTCTTTCTTTCTTTCTTTCTTTCTTTCTTTCTTTCTTTCTTTCTTTCTTTCTTTCTTTCTTTCTTTCTTTCTCTCTCTCTCTCTCTTTCTTTCTCTCTCTCTCTCTCTCTTTCTGTCTTTACCTTTCCTTCTTTCCTTCTCTCTCTGTTTCTGTCTCTTCCTTTCCCTTCCCTCCCCTCCCTTTCTTCCTTCTTCCCTACCATCTTTTCTTCCCTTCTTTTCCCCCTCCCTCTCTTCCTCTCTCTTTCTTTCTTTCCTTCTTTCTTTTTTTCTTTCTCACTATAAACAACAGACACCCTTAAATGCATGCATAATAATGAGATAGTTCACTAATTTTTATTAGTGGCTTACAAAAAATTGTCTTGTTTCTTCACAGGTGCACATACCAATAACCAAGAAGTTATTTAAGTGACTTTTTATTCCCTGGCTCGTGAAGAAAAGGACTTGGTAATAGTATGTACTTACAAACAGCTTGAGAGTAAAAAAATACCAGTGATTTTCTGGTTGTTAAAAGGACAGATATTGTCTATTTCAGCTGGAGCAACCCATTTGTTTTCCATTTAACAAAGCGACTTGGTTTTTTTTTTTTGAGTTGGAGTCTCACTCTGTTGCCCAGGCTGGAGTGCAGTGGCATACTCATGGCCACCCTAGCATCGACCTGCTGGGCTCCAGCAATCCTTCTGCCTCAGCCTTCCAAGTAGCTGGAACTACAGGCATGTGCTATCACGCCTTGCTAATTTTTTTGATTTATTGTAGACACGAGGTCTCGCCAAGTTGCCCAGGCTGATCTTGAACCCTCGGGCTCAGGCAATCTACTCGCCTCAGTCTCCCAAAGTGCTGGGATTACAGGCTGAGCCCGGCTGACTTGGTTGACTTCATGTCATCATCCTTTTAGGAATTCTAGACAGCAGTTGGAGTGGTTTGGGAATCACATTGGTACTATCACAACCACCATACAAAACACCCCAAGGAGACTTTCTGTTAAGAACACAGCTCTCTATCTTGGTGTGGCTTTGGGTTAAGTTGTAAGGTAGCTCATGGAGCTTCATGGAGATTGAAAATGTTTGTTCTTTGAGATAATGAAAACTATGAGAGACTATTTGAATTCTACAGTATTATTGAAGGAAGGCAAGACCTATTATTTAACTTTATCTTTGTACACTAAGTATTTAGAAACTGGCTGGAAATTAGTAGGTGCTCAACAGATATTTAGTGAACAAATGCATGGAAGCTCATAGAAAAATCATAGTATAATTAACCCGAAGACTTGACTATTCAGTTGTTACTTGGTATAATTTAAGAAACTGGGTGTTTACTTCAACAGCACATATACTAAAATTGGAACGATAAAGAGAAGATTATCATGGTCCCTGTGCAAGGATGACATGCAAATTCAAAAAGTGCTCCATATTTTCCTAGTTCAAGCTATGCAAGTCAATAACACGATCTACCACATAGACAGACTAAAAAAGCAAAATTACATGATCATTTCAATAGACACAGAAAAAGCATATGATAAAAGATGGCATTCCTTCATGATAAAAACCCTAGCAAAACAGGCGTAGAAGGAACATTCCTCAAAATAATAAAAGCCATATACGACAAACCCACAGCTAATGCCATCCTGAAAAGGGAAATGTCGAACACATTCCTCTCTCAGAATTGAGACAAGGCAAGGTGCCTACTTTCACCAAAAAAACACTAGATGTTGGCGTGGATGCGATGACAAGAGAATGCTTGCATACTGTTGGTGGGAGTAAAAATTAGTACAACCTCTATGGAAATTGGTATGAAGATTTCCCAAAGAACTAGAAAGGCAAGGAACTACCATATGGTCCAGCAATCCCACTACTCAAAGAAACAGATGTTATTATACAAAAAGACACCTACACTTGAATGTTTATTGCGGCACAAGTCACAATTGCAAAGATGTGGAATCAACCTAAATTTCCATAAACTGATCAGTGGATAATGTAATATATATATATATATCTTCTGTGGAATACTATTCAGTTATGAAAAGGAATTAATGTCTTTTGCAGCAACTTGGAACATCATCCCAAGGGAACCCAGGAACGCAAGGATGGAAAACCAGACACTGCATGTTGTCTTTATAAGTAGAGCTAAACTAGGGGTCTGCAAAGGCATAGAGAATGGTATAATGGACATTGGAGACTCTGAAGGGAGAGGGTTGGGAGGGGAGTAGCAGTGAAAAATCACCTATGAAGTACCGTGTGCATAGAGGGGATAGTGGGTAAATTTAAAGTCCAAATTTCTCTGCCACTATCCAATGCATTCATGTAACCAAAAACCATTTGTATCTCCTAAAGCAATTGAAAATACAATGGAATAAAATAATTAAATGAATCAAAAAAAGAGAAATAGAATAAAATGAAATAAAAATTTGAGATTTGTTGGATATATTTTGTGTCTTGGGTTGTTTGTTGGTTTTGCAAGCAATTATTTTCTGGAAACTCCAAGCTGTACATTATTACAATTGAGAGAGAGAATTCTGTCAATTCTCAGATGCTATGTGGAAGCACATGTTATACACCACATATATAAAAATTCCTTTTAGTTCCTCTACATACATACAACTTTTACACAATAAAAGTTCACTTAGTTGAAATGAAAATTTCTCACTTCTTTTGATAGTTCTGACTAGAAATCATTGTAAAATTATTCCATGATTAAAAAAAAAAAGCCAAGTCATTTTTATTTTTTTTCTTTTTCTCTCTCTTTTTAAAACAACTTATTTTAAAGATGTGGGACACAACTCAGGATTAGGTGTAAAAGTAGACATCATACAGGTAAAGTTTGGGCCTCCCTTTGGTTCCCACTTTGCCTGGTTTGAGATCAGGTACCCTTACTGATGTTGTGTTCCCCCCTGCCCCCTGCCAGTATCCCACTCCTGACAATCCCTTTCTTATAGTATTATGGTAAATGTTCAGGGTCTACTTATGAGTGAGAACATATGGTACTCTGTTCTTTGTTTCTATGATAGATCACAGAGTATGATAAACTCTAAATCCATCCAAGTTGCTGTGAAGTCCATATATTTGTCCTTCTTTATGTTTGTGTAATATTCCTTTGTGTATATGCACCACATTTTTAAAAATACAGCCCAGTTTTGATGGGCAGCATGATTGGTTCCATATTTTTGCTATTGTGAACAGTGGTGCAATAAACATGCGAGTGCAGGTATGCTCTGAGTTCCTTCAGGTATATTCCCAGTAGGGGGATTGCTGGGTCATATGGATGGTCAATTTCTGGTTATTTTAGCAATCATCACACTGTTTTCCATAGAGGTTGAACTAGTCTGCATTCCCATCAGCAGTGTAGAAGTGCTCCCTTTTCTCTGCATCCTCGCTAGCGTCTGTTATTGTTTGTTTTATTAATGATGACCATTCTTACTGAGATCAGGTGATATATCAATGTGGTTTTGATTTACATTTCTCTGATGATTAGTGAGGTTGAGCACTTTTTCATATGTCTGTTGGCTGCCCAAATGTCTTCTTTTGAGAAATGTCCATTCATGTCTTTGGCCCAATTTTTAATAGGGCTGTTTGCTTTTTTTTTTTCCCCTTTTGGCATGTTTGAGTTCCTTGTAGATCTTGGATGTTAGGCCTTTGTCAGATATACTGTTGGCAAATATTTTTTCCCATTCTGTGGGCTGTCATCCCACTCTCTTGATGGTTTCTTTTGCTTTGCAGAAGCTCTTCAGTTTAATGAGGTCCCATTTGTCTATCTTATCTCTTATGGCATGGGCACTTGGGGTTTTGATCAGGAATTGGTTGCCTACTCTGATTTCTGTAAGAGTGTCTCTGGCATTTTCTAAGATTCTTATAGTTTGAGGTTTTATGTTTAGGTCTTTGATACATTTAGAGTTGACTTTTGTGTATGATGACAGGTAGGGGTCCTGTTTCAATCTCCTGCATGTGGTCAGCCAGTTTTCCCAGCACCATTTACTGAATAGGTTTTCCTCTCCCCAGTGATTGTTGGTGAAGGCTTTGTGGGAGATGAGCTGGTTGAGAAATTGAGGTTATGCTTCCAGAATCTCTATCCTATTCCACTGGTCTGTATGCTTGTCCTTATACCAATACCAGGCTCTTTTGATTATAGACATTGGCATAGTTGACAAGTCAATAGTATTACAATCTTATAATAAAAACTAACAATCCACCTGCACTGTCTTTTCCTCATTCCCACCTGGATAATAGGTTTTAATTGTTTTTTGCTCTGTGGTTAATTAGATTTTTTTCTTCTAAGTACTATTCTGCTTTAAAAAATATCCACTTAGGTATTATTTTTGGCTTCCCCCTACGATGAAGTTTTATCTTCCTCACAATTGTTCTCTTTCTGTGCTTTTCAATATGCCTACTGTGTGTTTTCTGAAGTAATAGCCAGTATTTTTATTAATGTTCACGGCTGAACAAAGTGGTGGGCTCATGTCTCTTTTTTGTTTTTCCTACAATAAATAGTTGCCTCCATTTGGTATAGCTTCCTATGGTCCCATTGCTCAAAAATAAATTAAAAGGGGACCACAATTTAGATTTCTCTAAGTCAACCACTCATAGCCACTTAAGCAAAACAGGTCTACTGATTTCCAGGAAACCCTAACCCTAAACATAAGCAAAATGCAAACATAACCTTTTTGTCCCTATCAGCATGATTCAATGAAGTTAAACCCATCAGCGACTGACAAAAGAGCCTAAGCTGCTCTATTTTCCTTAAAAAAGAATACGTGACAGTAACTTATGATAAAGGTGAGCATACTTCCTCTTCTATGCTCTATAAACTATGATGTAACTGCTGTAAGACTGAGGCTTCCTCTTGTTTTAAAGCTTGACAATGATGAGCCTTATTCTGAGTCTTTTTTTTTTTTTCTTTTTCTTTTAGCTTGTGCTGGGTACTCAGGAATTTCAATTTGAAAATTCACTTCATTCAGTTTTGAAAATTTTTTTGTGTATCAATTTTAGATAGTTTCATTATTTCCATTTTTTCTGTTTTTGTTCTAGAGTTTCTATTTTTTTATCCTCAAAATTTTTCCTATCTTTTAAAAATTTTACCCTGTCATGTGTTCCTTTTTTTTCTCTTTCCTTTTGTCTTCTTGCACTACTTCTGTTTTTTTGCCTGTGGCCTATCTGTCCATCTGTTGATTTCATAGTTTTAAATACTGTTTTTTACAGTTATAGAATGTGTATTGATTTTTTTGTTTCGTCGGTTAAAATTTCATCAAAACTTTCATCTATTTTTTCTCTGTGTTTCGAACATATAACTAACTCATAGATATTTTACAGTTCTTATTTACAGATTCCAATATTTATTATACCTGTGGGTTCTGATTTCATTTTCTCTATTTTTATCTTGATTATTGTCCACAGGGTTCTATGCATTCATATGTATAGGTTTTTGTTTCCAACATTTGATATCATGTATAAAAGAGCAGCACAGAATAAGTATGATTTTATCTTGTTTCTTCTGCTAGACAGAGAGAGTGGGGGCTGATTTCCACAGTCCAGATAGGGAAACAGCTGGTTGTGTTTTGCTGATGTTCATTCTTCTTAAGGTTCATTGTCTGTCCTATGACGTGACCCTTGGTGACATTTCTACAGAGATCCTGATGATTCTTTGTCTTCTCAAGACAAAGGGACTATGGGAATTTTTCCTCTCTATATTAATTTGCAGTCTTGTTTTTTAACTTGCTCCTGAGCATCTTGCTTTGTATTGCCTCCTAAATTGGCAAATATCTTGAGAGGAGCCTGGCTCTGCCGATACCCCACGCATATCCAGTTTTGATATTCTAGCTCCATGTGAGCATCAAATCTCCACTGTTTTTTTTTTTTTTTTTTTCTTATTTCTTTTCTACTTCTAACTGTGGATTTCACTTAAACTAAGCCAAAATCTTTAGTGGTTGGGCAAACTCCCCCACCCAGGGAAAAACATATGCAATTTTTCAGTTCATCTTTTAATATTTCTTTCCTCTTTGCACTTTGTGTCTCTTTATTCCTTGTTTATTCTGAAGTTCTCGAATACCCTTTTAAGAGCTGATTTTCTGTTGTAATTCACACAATCCTTTTACTTGTCCTAAGCAGAAGCTCTCACTGGTTGTACACTATTCTATACAATTGGAAATGGAATTTCCATGTAATGGGAAGGTTTTTAGGTTCAAGTAAGACTATCTTGAATGTTTGTATTGTTTATCTGTCTCAATCTCCTAATCTTTCTCTTTTAATCTCCTAATTTTTCTCTGTGTCTACTGTCTCACTCTCTCAGTTTGCTCAATTATGCTCAATTTTCTGAAAGATACAATACGGGGAATCTTCCAGCCAGGAGCCTGCTTTTTGTTTTATAACTTACCATCTTTGATAATCTTGTCTAATCTTATGATCAGATAAACTAAACAGAAGAATATGCATAGACGGCTAAAAGACTTTAATTCACATTTTTAAATTTTAGAGTTTAGTGCCAGATAGAATTTCTAGCTCTTGGCTTCCTCTTGGACCTACCCTGCCTCCTTGAGACTCCGAGATCCAGAGAAGTATAACTTAGTGGTTGCATCCAATATGTTTCCCTAAGAAGACTCTAAAAGCCTCCCTCCTAGTTTTCTGTTTTTTGTTTTCATCACTCATGGACTTAGAGATAACGATTTTCAAATACCACCCCTGAAACTCACTGTGACTTTCTACAGTACTCTGGGACTGCTTTCTCATTGTGAAATCAGAGATAACAATATATACATCATTAACAGAAGATAAAACAAAATGACTAAGCTCCCATCACAAGGCTTAAAACATAATAAGCACTCAATAAATGCTTATAATTTCTCTGTCCTAGTTCCATATGAACAAAAGAGAGGAGAAGAAGAAAAGATGTATGACTGACAGAGATATTGCAAGACTCCTGCTAGTTTCTTCCATTACAAACTCCCAATTTTGTTCTTCATTTTTATGGTAGCCCTTGATATCTTTCCCAGACTCACGCTAAAAAGGGAGAAGAGAAATGTGGATAACACAGACAGCGCTTTCATAACCAGTTGAAAAGAGAGATGGAGCCAATGCTTGTGCCTGAGTAATTTAAATATTGATGGAAACCCAACTCTTGAGTGGTTTAAGTAAACCCAGACCGAAGGCAATAAACGAGAGCAGAGGAGTTCCAGAAATTTCTTTCCTTTTTGTTTGCAGCCTGTGAACATATGGTCAGAGACATTCTGCTCAGTTGGCTAAATCACAGTGCTAATGAAGCAGAGATTCCCTAAATGAGTTATTTAGCTTCTAGCAGGAAAAACTGTTTTCCTTTAACAGATGACACGCCTCAATTTGAAAAGCTCACTTCCACTTACTGGGCAATGTGGCTACTGGGTGTGCTGAGCTCAAGGCAAAACCGATGTCAACATGAGGAGCCAAGAGGAAATGCGTGGCTTAATGAAGATGTGTGGGTAGCAAGCACCTTCTCAGATTCATTGATACCCACAAGGACTATTTACACCCCAAATAATATGAGCCATAGCAGTACCTACTGCCTCAGATATTTTTACTTATCTTTTTAAACTTCATGGGGGTTGGATGTGACCTGGGAGTAACAGCAGAAGCTAGATGAAGGCCAGGTGTAGGGTTTAAATGTTCTGGCTTTGACATGATCCTTTGAGTTTGCCTAAAGTGTGGGCTGTTTTGTAGACCTTAGCTTTAAGTTTATCTTTATAACTGCTTATTTGCTAATGGTTCAGTATTGCCCCAAATACTGTAATTTGCAAATCCCTTTTAGTTTGAGGATATTTGATATAGCCATATTCTTTTTATTTATAACTTAGGTGAGAAACTTAAAAGCTTTTTTCCCCCCTTCCTTTCTTCCCTCCCTCCCTTCCTCTCTCACTCCCTGCCTCCTTTCTTTCTTTTTCTGTTGAGATTTCAATCTGTCTTCCAGGCTGGAGTGGAGTGGCACAATCATGGCTCACCACAGCCTCGACCTCCTGGGCTCAGGCAATTCTCCCGCTTCAGCTTTCTGAGTAACTGGGACTACAGGTGTGCACGTCCATGATCAGCTTTAAAAAAATTTGTAAAAAAAGAACCCAGGCTGATCTCGAACTCCTGGATCAAGCAATTCTCCTGCCTCGACCTCCCAAGATGATGGGGTTACAAGCATGAGCCATTGTGCCCGGCCTGAAACTTGACAGTTTATTTATAGTTTTTAAATTAAACTTTCTATGTTTGGGTATTAGAACAGATAAGATTTTGTGTTACCAGAACAAAGTAAGTGTAGACCAATTCTAAGGTTCTGTGCAGAAAGGAAAAAAATGGAACCTTTATGGAACTTTTAAAATTTTACTTTGTTCACGTTATCTCTGCACAAAACCTGTCAAACCATTGCTTCTTATTTCCAAATCTCATTATTGCCTATATAGACCTTGAGAGAACCGATGGCTTCAGATGTGCTATTTCCCAGCACTTGTGAGTGAATTCTATCCGATTTGTCTTACCTTTCTCAGAGTATAAGCCACTCATCCAACTCTTTTGGGGAATTTTGGTCTGATTACTCATAGTAATTCTGTTAGGAAAACTGAGACTCAGCTTCGAGAAGCAGGATTATAGCATTGCTTGGCACTGTAGACAGGACACCAGGAGTAGTCACGTTGCAATCTTGGGGGGGATTGTAACCTTGGGTGGCTTCCTGGGACTCAGTTGACTTTGTTTTGAGGTGGGTGGTGCTGATTGTCCATTCTGCTGATAGGGCTGTTATGGATATTAATAAAGTAAACTTATATGCCCTGAATATACTAATGATAAATAATTATTATGATTCCAGTCAATAATAGATGGGCAATTTATTCATGGTGACAAGGGAATGAAAGTTATTCAGGGTTTCCCAAGTGTATAGTGCTAGTAATATCAATTTAAATAGCCCCCTCTATAACCTGGTCTCTACGATTAGTCTTTCCAGCTTCATCTGTTGTTATCACATACAAGCCAGTTCCAGCTTTCTGCCAAGCCAGGGGCGACACAGATGCCCCAGTCTTTGCTAATGAATTTCCTGGCATTTCAGAGCCTACTACCCATCCTTCCAAGTCCATCTCAAATGCTGCTTCATTTGTCTTTCTAGGATTCTTCCTTCTCCCTCACCCAGATGGAAACATTTCATCATCCACCAAAGTCCCCCTGCAAATTGTCCATGATATTTTTACAGCTCCTGCCACTTACTGCTTTATAGAAGAATTGTTGAAACTCTTGCTTCCTGTTAGACCATTAGTTTCTTAAATATGTAAAATAAATATATTGAATAAAAGCGGAAAGCATTTACTAGTGTTAACTCTGTGCTAGGAACTATGTTAAGCTTTATGCACCATTTATCTTATTGGAGCCTCACAGCAAGCTTATGAATTCAGTACTGTTATTAGCTCCACTTTTTGGATGAAGAAACTGAGTGTGATTGAATTTAAATAATTTGTTCAATACGAAAAACTTTTTAAATGTTAAATTCAAACCCAGGCATTTTGTCTTCACTGTTTGTCTTAATCAGTTTGGGCTACGATAACAAATTTGGGCGACTTATAAACAACAGAAATCTATTTCTCATGGCCCTGGAGGCTGGAATTCTAAGATCAAGGCATCAGCAGATTTCTTGTTTGATGAGGACCTGCTTCCTGGCTCATAGATGACCATCTTCTGTCTGCATCCTTACATGGTTGAGGGGGTATTGGAGCGCTCTGAGTTCCCATTTATAAGAACACCAATCCCATTCATGAAAGCTCCACCCAAATGACCTAATCACATGTCAAAGGCCCCAATACCGAATACATCACAGTGGGGATTAGGTCTCAGCGTACAAATTTTGAGGGGACGTGAACATTCAGTTTAGAGCAGTTTTAATTTTCTTTTTTTTTTTTGCGCCAGAGTCTCACTCTGTCACCCAAGCACGAGTATAGTGGCATACTCATGGCCACCGCAGTTTTGATCTGCTGGGTTCAGGTGATTCTTCCACCTCAGTCTTTCAAATAGCTGGAACCACAGGCATGCACCACCATGCACGGCTAAATTTTGTAGAGATGAGGTCTTGCCAAGTTGCCCAGGCTGGTCTTGAAACCCTGAGCTTAGGCAATCCTCTCGCCTCCACCTCCCAAAGTGCTGAGATTACTGGTGTGAGCCATATGCCCAGCTAGTCTTGAATTTTATACCCTATAGCTTTGACATACATAAAATGTCTGCAAATGATAATTATTTTTTCTCGTGGAAAAATATAGCTATCACTGAGCAGTTCCTAATATAAATAATAATTTTAAAAAGAATTTGTCCTCTACTTAGAAAAAAAATTGACAAAGTTAAAATGGCAGATATTGAATTCTTTGCTAATTATAAAATAGTATTTTACACTTTGAGAGTAGATATGCTAAAACAGTTCTATTATGTACTTTAAGCTCTTTTAAATTATTTTGTTAAGCTATTTCAAAAGCATCGAATTATACTTTATTTTCTGCTCTTGAATTGTTCCATCTACCAGTTGATGTATTGCTTAATCCATATACAACTGATCTGACTTTGCATATAAACATTAGCATGCTTCCATGAGACAATTTTCTAAAACATGTGATTATTTTTCCTTTGTCTCCTGGGACTATAGTCTTCACAAAGAAACTGTTCACTTCCCTGCTGGAGCACTTTTGCTTCAGGAGTTTTTAATTCCTAATACAAATACTTTGATTTGAAATGAAAGCAATTCTTTGATATTTATAAACTTGTTATTCATCAGGTGAAAGAGGACAACTGTGTGAAATTTCAAAGAAAGTTCGTCAAACTTCATTCTGTGAAAACGTGTAAGTCTTCTATTGGGACACAGGCATGGAAGTGCTCAGGAGGAGACATTTGCTTGTGTCCTGCTTGACGACCTTGTCCTTGAGTCTCTGTCCATGAATATTCAAATGGAGTGAGCCAGATTCTAGAAGCACACTGCATTTTCTCACTCTTCCTGGAAGGGTGTTGCAGCAGATACTGGGGCTGTTTTTGCAGTTGTGAGGTCAGGTTGTTGTGGGGCTTCACAGCAGCTGCTTCCAGTCTCTCAGGCCACCTGTAGGTCCACTCCACTGCACCTTCCCTCATCCCCATGGCATGAGATCTCCACCTTACTCTCTCCACCTCCCTTGTTGACTTTATGGGACCTGCTCTGGATCCCAAGTGGGAGTTTTCTCTCCACAACCATCAATCCTCTAATTCTCCAACACCCATTGGGTATCCAACTCTTCAATTCATCTACTAGACTTAGTGCAACCAGTTGTGAAAAAACCTGCATACAACCTAAAATAGTTAAACAGATATTTCATACAACATGTCCCTAGTTAGAGACACATTTCATACAGCGCACAACAATAACAGATATATTTTATGCAAAAATGCACCCAGAATAAAATTATTTCACTCAATGAGCAACAGTGTGAGTGGGAGAAGGGTTCAGTCCCAAAAGACTGCCCCCTAATTTAGATGCCAATTCCAAGTTCCAGGCTATTCAAACTTCTGACCTACTGACTCTACATTGGGGGTGTTCTCGTGACCTCCCCCAGGACTGATTATTTTCTAGGATGGCTCACAGAACTCAGAAGAGAGCTTTATTTATGTTTACCAGTCTACTATAAAGGGTACAATGCAGGAATAGCCCAATGGAAGAGATGCATAGGGAAGACATGGGGCGGCGGGGAGGTGTGCAGTTTCAATGTTCTCTCCAGGCTCACAACTCTCCCAGCACCTGGATGAGTGTATTAATTCAGAAGCTCTCCAAACCCCATTGCTTAGACGTTTCTATGAGGGTTTCCTCATGTCTGCACGGCTGGTTAAATTGTCAACCATTGTTGATTGACTCAAACCCCAGCCCCTCTTCCCTCCTAAGAGGTTGGGTGGTAGGGTTGAAAGGTAAGACAATGATAGATACCTGGGAGACTAAAAGGAAGGGGGGAGGGAAGGAGGAGGGGTGAGGAGTAGTGAGTACAATATTGGGTACAATGTTCACTATCTGGGGAATGGGGTCACATGAAGCCCAAGCCTCACCGGTGACTCAAACATGCATTTGAACTCCTGAATCTAAAATAAAATAGAAATATTTTTTAAAAATAATAAGGTGAAATAAAATACCAGACAAAAATCAAAAAATGGCAGAAAGATAATTATAACTTGAACATTCTGTTTCCTTTTTAACAGAAAAGGATGGAGATATTGTTTGGAGTATGTAATATATTTACTTAAATTAAAAATTTAGGAGTAACCATTAAAACGACAGAATTAAATTATATAGTTTTTATTTCAGTAAAGAGGAAACCTAGATAAATCCAATGGACAAGAGAAAAAAGAAAGGATAGAGAATTAAGCAAAGCCATGGTAAGATGTAGAAAATAGTGATTAAATGGTAATAACTGTAATCATAGTTAATGGAAGCAAATTAATGTACATGACAAAAGGGAAGAGATGCTGAGATTAGGTGAAAAAAGAGAAAATTTAGAAATATGCTATTTATAACAGATACATGTTAAGTGCGGTGACAGAAAATTTGATTATAAAGGAATGAAAAATAGGTATTTCAGATGAATACTCCTCCATGATGGCTGGTATATCAAGTAGTATAAAAAAAAGAAATATATAGATTTTAAGGTTAAGGGTATTATTGTGGATAAAGAAAGACACACCTAATAACAAAAGAAATAGACTACCAAGAAGATTAACCAAATTATCTGTATGCAGCTAACATCACCTCAAAATATGTAATGACAATTGGGAGAGTTTGACAGTATTTCATCTGTAACAGATACTATTGGTATCCTTCCCAGGTTCCTGTGACTTACCTTGACAGAGCCAATATCTTCTGGTGTCTCTGCTGGAAGGCCTTCTCTACCCTTGAGGGTGTTCTCAGGCACAGGAGAGACACCTCCGTGTGAGAGCAGTTCCTGCCCTGGGAACTCTCCTTAACAAGGAAGGAAGAGAGTTGGTGAGTGAATACTTCAGGTTTATTTTGTTTCTCAGTGGGTCGGTTTTGAATTCTATTCCATGTGAGGCCTGTATTAGTTTCCAATGGTTGCTGTAAATAACCAATTACCATCGACTTAGTAGCTTAAAACAGCTGAAATTTATTCTCTTACAGCTTTGGAAACTAGAGGTCAGAAATCAATTTCACTGGGCAGAAATTAAGGTGCTGCCTGCAGGCTTAGTGCTTCCTCTTCCAGCTTTGGGTAGCTGCTAGCTATCCTTAGCAGTGACTGTATCACTCCAGTCCCTGTCCTCATCATTACGCCACCTTTTCCTCTTCTGTTTGTACCAAACCCTTTATCTCCCCCATAAGAATACAGTGGGCCCATCTAAATAACCCAAGATAATCTCCTCCTTTCAAGATACTTAACATTCACATCTGCAAAGTTATTCTTCTTTTTTTTTTTTTTGCAATACAAAGTAACATTCACAGATTTCACAGATTAGGATATGGATATCTTTTGGTTTTTTTTTTCAGTCCCCAGTGGGGACTGCACATTTATTGGATGTTCTCCCTTTACTATCCTACTTCCCTACTTTATAATGTTTCTTGAGGTTGCCTCCCAAACAAACCACACATATCTAAATTTTTGCTGTAAGGAGAAATAAGACTAATATAACATCACAAAGAGTGATTTCAAAATGCCTTTCTCTGTACTTGGTGAATCAAACATTGAAAATCTTAATAAAGATAAAGAATATTTGAATGATTCAATAAACTAGATTCTATGGATTTTATTATAAGAGTTAATAGTTACATAGTGTCTAATATACACTGGACATTTAATAGATATACTAGCTGAGGCACAGAGAAGTCAAAGTAACTCAACCAAAATCACAGAGCTGATAAATGTGAGAGTTAGAATTAAGAGGCTGTATCTTAATTATCTTGCTGTATTACTTCTCGAAAACCACAAATCTTGCAGCAACAATTACTGTATGAACAATTTCACAACATAAAGGACATTTGCAAAGATCAATTATCTATTAAACCAAAATGAAGACCCAATAAATTTCAAGAATCAATATTAAAAGACCACATTCTGGAACAAAAATGGATTATAGAAGCAATTTACCAACAAATAGCTCTCAAAGTCCCCGAAGTTTTGGACATACACAAAAGTATAACCATCACAATTCTCATTCATTTATGTAAAAAAGATACCATTTATGTAATTAGAAAATACCAATAACTGAGTGATGATAAATGCTGTATATATCAAATGTTATTCAATGCAGCTTAATTGGCATTTGTTTAGAAATTAAAATTTTTTAATGTTTATAATAGACAGTAGACTAAGAAGTCGAGGATTCTATATTTCCAGTTTTTATAAATAGAATGAGAACTATAAACAGAATGAAGGATTAGTGACAAAGTATACATTTGAGGATGTGGTAGGACATGAATGCTGAAATAAAAAAAAAATCGCCACCTATGAGAACATACATATTATAAAAGGAGAGGAGAAAATTTCTTCAACTATGCGGTTCTTAATGTTGGTTAATCAGGAGCTTTCAGGGGAAGAGACACATCCTGTGATTTACAGATGATAAGGAGGAACATAAGAACTAGATAATGTATCAGAGTCTGTTAATAAGCCAGTGGAAAGAAACAGCAGGTGATACCCACAGGGTGGTGCATCCAGGGCTGTGGAGACCTGGTGTGGCCATCAAGAGTTGGGCTTGGTTTCTGGATGAACAGTCGATCAGTGAGGATGTCAAGGACCATCATCAGACTTGTGGACTGCTTCCTAATTTTTCTATTTCCCAGATACAGGTGGGCATAACTGACGCTTCCAGAATAAATCAGACAAAAAGCTGAAGGACGCTGAGGAACAGGCAGCATTTTCTTGTATATTTCCAATTGAGAGTTGGGACTTTAGAAGAAGAACAGGGCATTAGAATTGATTTTTATATATTTAATACAGCTGGAGTTAATGGCTTATAGATTTTTGTAACATTAGGCTCGGTTTGGGGTGTTGGCTTTAAGCCACAATTTCAAAGGGCTTGGGAAGAATTTTTTGTTGTTGTTTTCTTTTTTCCAGTCAAACTGAGAAATCTTTCTGTAGGTTGTTTTAGTTTACACGTACACTTCTGAAACCTTGAAAGACAAGAATTTCAGGTAATCATCATAAAATTTTTCTATTTTTTGGCACCTTACAATGGTGTACTTGGGAGATGTGTAATAAGGATATTAGTGAAATATTCTACTATTTTACTTGTACTTGTTCTCTGGTACATCAAACCCAATGTCTACTTAAAAGAATGTATTTACATAGATGAGGTTAATTAATTTGTCATTACTTCAGTCCTTTCGTATTCCACTTGATTTGGGTAGCAAGCCTATTTTTTATGTTTTTGGATTTGAAGGTCTATGTCTAGTGCCTAGAAGTACAAATTCTAGTATTTTAAACTCTAAGAGTAGCTTAAACTCTAAGAAGCAATGGGATTTGAGATTTTGTTTGGTGAAGCATGGTTGAAGATTTTGAAATGCTGGTTTCAGGCTTAGAAGAACTATAAATAATATGTTTATGAGGAGAGTTGTATGTCTAATCTAAGGGTTTTAAAGTTGAGAATAGTAGGTCAAGAAAAATGACCAAAAAGGTAAAACCAGATGGTATGGAGTACATTGGTCAGGATACTAAACAAAGAGCAAACATCCCTAAAATAAAAGAAAATGGAAGAAACACCCCAATAATTCATAGGAGCCTTTGATTAGGGCAGGATTTGTATGTAGAATCAGTCAAAAGAACTGAAGATTTTACAATGGTGGAGACACTTTGTTTCTAAATTTAACATTAAGATGTAATTTAAATACAAAGCGCATACAAATATTAAGTGTATAACTCTATGAATTTGCACACACACACACACACACACACACACACACACACACCATCCAGATAAGAAACATTTCCATTACTCTCAGTGTTTATCGTTTTTCTTATTTCTATCACTCCAGAATAGTTTTGCTTGTTCCAACCTTCATATAAATACAATTTTTAGAAGACATTCTTTTGTGCCCTGAATAAAGCCACGATGAACATTCTTGCAAACATCTTTTAGTGTTCACCCACACTTGTTTTTCTGGTCCATCTCCCTAAAAGTGGAGTTGCTGGGTCATTAGGTGGACATATGGTTAGCCTTAGTAGCTTCTGCCAAACAGTTTTCCAAAGTTCTTGAGTCAATTTACTCTCCTGCCAGCAATGTATGAGAGTTCTGGTGGCTCAATAAACTTGCCAACGCTTGATACTTTTGGTTGTTTTAGTCAATCTGGTGCATTTGCCTTAGTATCTCACTCTGTTTTTAACTTGCATTTACCTGCCAAGCACCTTTTTATGTGAGTCGGTTAGATAAAAATTCTCTTTTATGAAGCACCTGTCGAAGGTTTGGCAATTTTAAAAAGTTGAATTTTCTTTTTTGCGTAAATTGGTAGGTGCTATTTACGTGTTCCGGATACGTGTTCTCTGTCAGATATAAGATTATGAGATTTTCTCCATTGTCTTGTTTGTTATTTATCTTAATGATATATTTTGATAACAAGACATTCTTAATGGGATTAGTGCCCTTGTAAAGGAGGCATCAGAGAAATCCCTTGCCCGTTCCTCCTAAGGAGGCTGCAGCAAGACGGTGTCTATGAACCAGGCAGGGGCCCTGACCAGACCCTACATCTGCTGGTGCCTTAATCTTGGACTTTTCACTTTCTAGAATTGTGAGATGAAGATTTCTTTGTTTATAAGCCACCTGGTCTATGGTATTTTTTAAATAGCAGCTTGAATGAACTAAGATGTGTGGATTCAACTTACTTAACAGGCACAGAATTTTCTTCTTTTGTTTTGTAAGTTTTTTTTTTTTTTAAAGGAATTTAAGCACTTTCTTAAAATTGTTATATTGGGGCTGGATGTGGTGACTCACGTCTGTAATCCCAGCACTTTGGGAGGCCAAGGAGGGAAAAACACTTGAGTCCAGGAATTTGAGACCAGTCCTGGGTAACATAGTGAGAACTTGTTTCTGAAAAAAATTTTTAAAAAAGTTGTATCGATTTACTAATTTTATTAATCTTTCCAAAAAACCAACTTTGGTATTGTTGATTTTCTCTTTTAATTTTTGCTTATTATTTTATTGCTTCCAATTCTCCTATCTGCTGAGTTAAAAGCCTAGATCATGTATTTTGTTTCTTGCTTTTTTTTAACTTTTAATTTTTTTATTTTAAAGATGTGGGGTACAATTCAGGGTTAGGTATACAAATGTTCATTATGCAGGTACCCTTGTTGATGAGGTGTGCCCCATTTCCCAGGCAGATTCCCACTAATGCCAATACCATCTCCCTGCCCCCTCTGCACCCCCGCAGTTTCCTGCTACTGCCAATCCTTTTCTTGTGGTATTACAATAGTTGTTCAAGGTCC
>CAUYQG010214716.1:0-24275 GCA_963574415.1 Tarsius wallacei | reverse complement strand
TCCTCTGGGTATATTCCCAACAGGGGAATTGCTGGGTCATAAGGAAGTTCAATTTCTAGCTCTTTCAGAAATCGCCACACTGTGTTCCAAAGAAGTACACTAGTTTGCAGTCCCACAGCAATGTAGAAGCATTTTTTTTCTCTGCATCATCACCAGCATCTGTTGTTGTTTGTTTTATTAAGGTTGGCCATTCTTACGGGGGTTAGGTGGTATCTCAACGTGGTTTTGATTTGCATTTCTCTGATGATGAGTGAGGCTGAGCACTTTTTCATGTGTCTGTTAGCTGCCCGTATATGGGACATACTTTTACTTTAAAATATTTGTTGCTTATCTGAAATTCAGATTTAACTATGTATATATATATAGTTAAATGTGCATATATATATATATACATATATATATATATATTCATTTAAAATGTAACCATTCAAAAATGTGAAACCATTCTCAGCTCTCAGGCCATAAACAACAGACGGTTGGTCAGTAGTGGCGCAGAGTTGGAGTTGGCCGCCCTCTGACTCACCGAATCACTCAGGCTTCAATTTCAGGAGACAGAAACTCCTTGCAGAAAGGAACATAATAAATGCTTACATAAAAGTCACTGCAATAACTGCAGGAGTGGGTTTCACCCTAGACCTCCAGGGATGAGCCTTAGAACAGCATGCCACACTGGCCTGACAAGGAAACTGCTATCCTAGTCTCTGCTTCCAGTGTTTCCTCCCTCTGCCTCTGTGGGGTCTGTTGGCTCCAGGAACATACTGTATTACCTCAGATGGGGGAGTTGAAAGTCACTACCAGAACTGCTGATTTCAGAGCCACACATTGTTAATCAGCACTAGCTGATTACGTCTCAAGTACATGGGCTTCTCTCTCAAATAACTCAATTCTGAAGATAAGCCTTATGCCCATGCATCTGACCGGCAGCCACACCCAGAGCAGCGACTGCCAAGGGTCTGAGAAGCAGGGCTTTTAGTGTTCTAGTTTCTGCAGAATATGGAAAGCTGATGAGCAGAGCAGATTCATGGTACAAACCTGCTTACGGTATCTGCTACATCCTCCTTTCCAGCCTTCTCTGAGTGCTGTCAGTGTCTGAGTGGCACTGCATGGTGGATTTTGGCTTGCATCTCTGAAAACGTGGATTAAGCTTGCAACACTATACCCATGCACAGAAATGTCTTCTGTATTCTAGATTCTCATCATTCCTTTCTTTTTCATTTAGGAGCAAGGTATTTGTTCCTTGTGGCCTTGTTTATAGCAGTTGGTAGTTTTCAAAATCTTTTTTTTTTTTACATCATTTTATGACCCCGTCCCACGGGTCATTTAAATTGTTTAAGGATTCTTCTCAATCCAGAGCAAATAGAACATAGTGACAAGGCACTAAACACGAAGCTGAATTCAAGCAAAACCTTTTAGGTGAAAAGTTCAAATGAAATGTATGATTATTATGATAGTTTATACTTGATAGAGTTGACTCTTTAAAAACAACCATTCATAAAGACTTTGGGAGGATTTGGACTAAATTTGACATTACTCACTTTTCCAAAATGTCTTGGGATACACATTCATGGAATCTTCTTTTTGTTCTCTCCTAGAAACAAGCTGTTTAACTCCTCTAGGACTAATCCTCTCTCCCACACTTTGCATTCAAATTTCATCCAATTTCTTCATGCCTTACTTCAGAAATTATTTCCTGTCTCTTCATTATCTTTATTCTTTCCCTCTCGACTGATATCTTTCTCTCCCCTCCAAACATAATCTTTGTTCCCTGAATTCGTAAAAAAAAACCTTTGGATTCTGCACCTCCTGAATTATTATCTATTCTTATTTTCTTCATAAAAAATTCTCAAAAGAGTAGTTCCCATTTATTGCCTCTACTTCCTACTTCCCCCTGCTGATTCTGCAATCTTGCTCTGTTCCCAACAGCCAGTTGAAAACACTCCTTTCAAAGGCAAATTTGGTCTTTCTTAGACAGCCAGTGGTCCCTTCTCAGGCTTCCTTTCCCTGCTAGAAAATTCAGCTTTTGCGACTGTTAGCGCTCCTACCCTTAATTTTTAAAGTCTCTTTCTTTGAACCTCATGATGCAACATTTTCTGATTTCCACCTAACGTATAACCACGACAATAGTCATTTCTTTCCCTTTTTGTCAGCCTTGGGAAATTGTTGCCTTTTTCCTCTTATTTTGTCTTCATGCTTTCATTCCAATGACCATGTCATCTGCCGGCAAACATGCTTCAGCCTCTCTATTTACAGAAAAGAAAATTCCTTCTCTTGAACCCGATTTTCTGCCAAGCTTTCATTCTACATCTCACATTGTTTACACTTTCAAAATTCTTGGAAGTTTACTATACCTAGACTCTCTTTGCTGTTTTACAACTTAATCCCTTGTTTAGGATTTTCACTGGTTCTCTCCCTCTTTACGCCTTCTTTACTCTTTGAAAATCTCTCCTTCCTTGCACTCTGTGACCTGCCACATGCTGGTCATTTTTCCATTTTTGGATTCACCCTTTGCTCCAGTTTCTCCTTCTCATTCTTAAATGTGACCTTTCCTTGTCATTATTAAATTCTAAAGTTAAACAATTCTTTTACCGCTCTGCAATATTGCTTCTGACGGTCTCATTTATGCCTTTAGTTTTGACTTTTGAATGACTCCTAAATTACTATTGCTAGCTCTTTCTGAATCCTTTCATCATGGTTGTCTGGATGGACACAGTTTGGGTGCCAGAAAATGGACAAGAATGAGAGCTGTACTTGTAGAAGCTGACTGGTGTAGGCTCCTTAGAGTTGTTTAGAGTTGTTGCAAGTCAAGTCCTTTAAGGAGAATTAAAAGTCAAGCTGGAAACATCAGAAATCAGTGTTAAGTGCTTAGATTAGGAGTAGAAATATAAATACAGACTAGAGTCAAGGGTTGGGATCAGCTCAAAAAACAAATAATTAAATGAAAATTTCAAACAAGCAATGGACATCCAGAATCATTATGGCAAGTGGTTTTGGAGAATCCATGGTACATGGTTTTGCCAGATTTATCTTGAGGTGCAGATCACAAACAGTCAATTCCAAAACTCTCTCTGGTCCTTCATTTTCATTTACCTGTTGTACTCTTCCACATAGATTTCACTCTAGAAGCTAATGCTCTTTTTTTCCTGCTAATAACACTGCCGTGCTATTATAAACATCATCTAAAACCTTTGGGTTTTCTTTGACTTCCTTCTCAATTCCCACATCTAATCAATTGCCCTTAGATTCGTCTTGTATTTGTGTTTTTCTATTTCCAGTGCCCAGTCCCTTCATATTTACTCTTGCCTGGACCTGTCCATCATTTTTTATTGGGTCTCTTCATTGTACTGTCTGAGTTTGAGCATTTGATGAACAATTAGAAGGTTATATACCCATGTCAAGTGCTTTCTTCTAAGACACAAAAGTCACAGGGAATGCTAGTTGGATAAGAACACTGGAATACCAGAATGGTTTAGGAAAGTATACTGCCTTGGTTGTTCTTTGGTATAGCTTCCTTTGTATTTAGGTGCTTTACTGGTAGGCCTATATGTTTGACATCTTGGTCGCAGTCCACTTACACTTGCTTTTTCCGTTTTTATCTTTATGCACAGTTGTTTGTAACTCTCACAAGTTATGACATAAGAAAAAAACATTATAATACAGATCCACACAAATATATGTGCTTAACTTGTGGTATAGATTGAAAAGATGTTCATCTTACTTAAGGATTCTCCTTATGAATTAATATTTGAGCATCTGATTTTATATGCACATACTATCTTCACACTCAATGGTTCCACACCTAGCTGTAAAATGGATTCTCATTAAACTCAATTTTGATTGTTGCTTTTTATTCTTCACAAATCAAAGAGAAATTGCATTGCCTAAAATTCAAGGTTCTTTCTTTAATAATCTTCTTTACCATATCTTGGATATGATAAACTCTCTTCTCTTTTTTTGCCACAATGCACTCATGCAATGCCCACTTCCTTTGTTATGCCTTCAAACTCATCTCCTTCATGCATTTTCTGACTGCTACAGCCCATGATATGACTCTAAATGTGGTACAAATCTTTGCATTGATTGTAACCTTTGTCCGTTTACTTCTGCTTCCTACTACTTCCCGAGTTTTAATGAGTCTTTTGTTACCATGTCCAGGAATTACTGGGCCAATGGGAATTTTAATTTTTAATTTATTTTACGCAGAGGGCCAGATTTTTGAGAGTTAATAGCATATTATTCATTCTCCACTGAAGAATTTTACCTTGTGTTAAAGTCTTAGTTATTGCAAACCATGGAAGCTCAAAAGCAACTAGTTGTACAGTTTTAATTCCCTGCTTTCCATTATCTCAGAACCTTCTTAGAGATGTAGCCATGATAGGTCTCAAATATGTTGCATAAATCCCATGGATGCCACCAATCTGCACAACCACTACACTGAAAATGTTAATAACAGGTGTAGATTGCTGAAAGGAGCTGTCCACAGATACCACTTGGGTAAATCAAACAAGGTTTAATTATCTAAACTAAACATAAGGAAACAAGCTCAACCAGAATACGCAATAGAGAAATTGCAACATTGTTTAGTGATAAACAGATGTGCAAGCTTGTGGAACCTGAAAACAGGATTTACCACTGGACACACAGTTGCATATGTTAAATATGAGCAATGCTCACATCAGAGATGATAGATTTTAGAGTTGCACAATGAACAGTATAATGGCAAAGGCACAGAGCACTGTGTACCCAGCACACTTAGACCTGAACATCTGACTTATTGTTCCCAGTCTCCCCAGCTAACTCTGTGTGGCCCAAACATATTTTTAACTTAATTTTGGCGGTGCTATGACAAGAATCTATTATTCAGGTGTCTTTGGGAATCTGATATTTGGCAGGCCTTTAGAATTGCCATTAGGTCTATTGTGTGTAAGACCTATAACCCCATAGCAATTTTTGTTTGTACCTTTTTCTTTGTCTGTCAGGTTTTTCTACCTTACGGTACCATTAGTATTTTCATAAGATCTATATGGTCTAACAAGTAATACATTTTAATACATTCTGCATCCATAATAAGTAACATAACAGATTGTACTTAAAAATGTCATTTCATCAAGCATTGGTTGTATACTTTCTGAGTTTCCTAATAAAAAAATATAGAATTAAGAATATGGATGGCAAAAAAGCATGCATGAGATCCAAGAGAAAGTGAACACTTAAATCAAATAGGCTATGACAACCGTCCAAGAATTGCAAGCTGATATAGCCATCCTAAGAAAGAATCAACTGAACTCTGGAAGTAAAGAATTTGCTCTAGAACTTTCAAAAACACAATTGCAAGCCTTAGCAGACTTGATCAGGCAGAAGATGGAATTTCAGAGCTTGAAGATCAATCTTTACAATTATCCCAGTCAAATATTATTTAAAAAAATTAAAAAACTGAACAAAGTCTTTGAGAAATATAGAATTATTTAAAAAGACAGAAATCTACATTTGATTGGTATTCTTGAGAAAAAGAAGAAAATGAGAGCAACCTGGAACAAAGTTTTAAAAGACATTATCCAAGACACATTTCTTCACTTTGTTTAGAGAGTCTACCATGCAGATACAAGAAATTCAGATAAGTCCTGTGAGGTCCTATATAATATTACTATCCCCAAGGCATATAGTCATCAGACTATCCAAGGTCTGAAAGAAATGAAGTCTTAAAGGAAGTTAGAGAAAAAGAACAGACTACCTTTCAAGGGAGAGCCATCAAAATAGCAGCAGACCTCTCAGCAGAAACCTTACAAACCAGAAGAGATTGGGGGCTCATGTTTAAAGAAGAGTAATGCCAGCCAAGAATTTCTTACCACACCAAACAAAGCTTCATAAACGAAGGAGAAACAAAGTCCTTCCAAGACAAGCATGCACTAAAGGAACCTGTTACATACAGACCAGCCCAACATAAGGTGTTTAAGGGAGTTCTAAACATAGAAATAATAAAACAATACCACCTAATACAAAACACATATAAGCATATAGCTTACATACCACACAAATTAACCACATGGTTGAGAACACAAAGCAACTTCTTAACAATAATATGACAGGAATTCTAAACATAGAAATAATAAAATAATACCACCTAATACAAAACATATATAAGCATATAGCTTACATACCACACAAATTAACCACATGCTTGAGAACATAAAACAACTTCTTAACAACAATATGACAGGAACAAAGCCTCATATATAAGCAGCTAACTTGGATGTTAACAGTCTAAATGGTCTATTAAAAGACACAGAGTGGTCAATTGGATTTGAAAATGAACCATCTTTCTGCTATCTTCAGGAAACCAATTAGAATGGATTGTAATGACACCCATAGGCTCAAGAAAAAGGAATAGAGAAATATCTTCCAAGCAAATGGAAAACAATAAAGCAGCCATCACTATTTTTTATATCAGACAAAACGGATGTTAAAGCTAGAAAAGTAAAAAAAAAAGGACAATGAAGGATACTAAATAATGATAAATGGCTCAATTCATCAAGGAAAAACATCTTTCTTAAATAAAAATGCACGGGGCATAGGAGCATCCAGATTTACAAAACAATTACTACTTAACCTAAGAGAGGACATAGCCACACAGTAATAGTGGGGGAGTTCAACACCCCACTAAGCTTTAGGCAGATCATTGAAGTGGAAAACTAACAAAAATCCTGGACTTAAATTTGATACTTGACCAATAAAAAGTAACAGACATCTTTAGAACACTCCCTTCACCGAACAACCAGATGATAGATATTTTTCTTACTAGTATATGGAACATACTCTAAGATTGACCACATGCTCTGTCATAAATCAAACGAATAAATCTCAAAAATTCAAAATAATACCAAGCATATTCTCTGATCACAGCAAAATAAAAATGAAAATCAACACCAAGAGGCACCTTCAAAATCATACAAATATATAAAAATTAAGCAACTTTGCTCTTGAATGATATTTGGGTAAATAATGATATCAAAATGAAAGTAAATAGATTCTTAGAAACAAAAATAAAGACACAGCATACCAAAATCTTTGAGATGCCACAAAATCAGTGGAAATTTTATAGCATTACATTCCCAAATCAAAATGTGTACACACACACACACACACACACGCACGCACACACATATATATTTATTTTTAGACACAACCTGATATCTTACCTAAGGAAACTGGAAAAACAAGAACAAATTAAACCCAAAGCTGGCAGAATAAAAGAGAAATAACTGAGATTAGAGGAGAACTAAACAAAATTGAGACCAAAGAAAATAAAGGATCAATGATTTAGAAAGCTGGTTCTTTGAAAGGATAAACAATATTGACAGACCCCTGGACAGATTAACTACAAAAAAGAGAAGAATCATCTAAATGACTCTCGGAAATGAAAAAGATGATGCCACCACTGATCCTGACTTTTAAAAAATTGTCAGAGGTAATTATAAACATCTCTATAAACATCTCTATCCATCTAACTAAGAGAATATAGAGGAAATCGATGCATTCTTGGAAATACACAACCTCCCAAATTGAAACACAAAGAAACCCTGAATAGACAGACCAATAAGAAGTCACAAAACTGAATTAGTAAAAACAACAACAACAAAAACCCTACCTACCAAAAAAAGCCCTGGAACAGATGGATTCACATCTGAATTTTACCAGATGTGCAAGGAAGATTGGGTATCAGTCACACTGCATGTATTCTAAGCGATCATGAAAGAGAGACTCTAACTCATTCTATGAAGACAGTATTATCAAGATAACAAAAAATGGCAAAAGCACACAAAGAAAGAAAACTACAGGCCAATATTCTTGATAAACATAGATGCAAAAATCCTCAGCAAAATACTATCGAACCACACCCAATAGCATACCACAAAAATATTTCATTGTGACCAGGTGGGCTTGAGTCCCATGATATGAGAATAGCTCAACACATGAAAATCAATAAATGTAATCCACCACATGAACATAATGAAAAACAAGCACCACATGATTAGATGCAGAAAAAGCACTTGGTAATGTTCACCCTTCCTTCGTGATAAAAACCCTCATCCAAAAGATGATACTGGTACAAAAAAAGGCATCAAAGGAACATTCTTCAAAATAATAGGAGCCTTCTATGACAAACCCACAGTCCACATCTTACTTAATCAGCAAAATTTGGAAGCGTTACCTCTAAGAACCAGAATAAGACAATGATCTGTACTCTCATCACTCCTAGTACTGGAACATAGTACTGGAAGTTTTAGAGCAATCAGGCAAGAGAAAAAGAGAATTGGTATCCAAATAGGGAAAGGGGAAGTTAAATCATCTATCTATAGATGATATGATTCTATATCTGGAAAACCCCCAGGGTTCCACCAAAAGACACACCACTGATAAACAACTTCAGTAAAATCTTGGGATACAAACTCAAGGCTCAAAAATCATTTCTACATACCAACAACAATCAGGCCAAGAACCAAATAAAAAACACAATTCCATTTATAATAGTCCCCCCAAATACCTCAGAATATATCTAATCAAAGAGCTCTACAGTGAGAACTACAAAACACTGCTTAAATAAATCACAGATGACATCAATGAATAGAAAACATTTCATGCTCATGGATTGGAAGAATCAATATAGTTAAAATGTCCACACTATCAAGAGCATTCTACAGATTCAGCACATTTCTTATCAAATTTCCAGCATTGTTTTTCACAGATCTGGAAAACACAATACTTAAATTCATATGCAGAGGAATTAAGATGACTGATGTGAGGCACTTAGAGTAACTTTCTTCTATGGAGTAAACCAAGATAGAGAAAGTTTCCTAAGCACCCAGGGAAGAGCAAGACCAGAAGTATGGTTCCCCCTCCCAACTCTTCAAAGAAGCGATAATAGCCACAGAGTACAAAGAAGAGAAAGATCATTTGACTTGGGCTAGAACTAGTCAAACTCTCACTTGTACCACCACAGACCACCGGCAGCTTTCAGACACAGTGGGGAAGGTGACTGAGGGGAATTCAGAAGTTTTGTGCTCCTGCCACCAGACTTGGAAGGTCTCCTGAACCTTGTGGACTTCCACAAGTTCCTTTTCCCCCAAAGCCCACACTTTTCTTGAAGTCTCAAAATAGACAGAAAACTTGGGTAATACCTAGAGCCTCACCCTCTGCCTAGGTTGACTGGGCACTTCCTTGGAGAAACACACACTGAAGAGAAAGCCTTCAGCTACCATCAGAGTTGGCTTTCTTCCACAAGTGCCACCTCATGACTAGAAGTCAACAGCACAGCCCATCACATATGAATTAATACTGCAATGCTGTGGAAGGTAATCCCAGACGTAAGCTAACACTATTCTCCAAATCACTCTGACCACCCAGGATGCCATGAACCAGTGCACAGGTACCCAGCACAGGACTGCCGCAGCTTGCAATTGAGACTTATCACACCAAGGCTATATATAACCAAGAGAACCCTACAGTGCCCACATCAGCCACCTGCCAATCTCAAATAAAAAGAAATACTCTACCCAAATGAGAAGAAACCAGAAAATAATTCTGACCATAGGAAAAAACAGAGTTCTCCACCACCTCTAAAAGACCACACCAACTCTTCATCAACGAACCCTAACCAAATGAAAATTTGAAATTCCAAACATAGAATACAAAAGATTGATTATAAAATTGATCAATGAGCTTCAGGAGAAAGTTGAAAACCAACATAAAGAAAATTTTTAAAAAACTACTCAGGAAATGATTGAAAAATTCTCCAAAGAGATACACACCCCTCCAAAAAATTTTTTGGAATTGAAGAAATCAATTAAGGAAGTACAAAATGCAGTGAAAGTTTTTAGCAGTAAAGTAGAACAAACAGAAGAAAGAATCTCAGAACGTGAAGACAAGACTTTTAAATTAACTCAATCAGATAGCAATAAAAGAATCAGCAGAATGAAACAAAATCTCCAAGAAATATGGGATTATGTAAAACTTCTGAACCTAATAATCATAGGTGTTCCTGAGGAAGAAGAAGAAGCAACAGGTCTAGAAAACCTGTTTGAGGAAATAATGGAGGAAAACTTTCCCGGCCTTGCCAGAGATTTAAACATCCAAATATAAGAAGCTCAAAGAACCTCAAGAAGATTCATTGCAAAAAAGTCATCCCCAAGACATATAATCATCAAATTATACAAAGTTAATGTGAAGGAAAGAATTTTAAGAACAGTGAGAAAAAAGCATCAAATAACACACAAAAGTAAACCTATCAGACTAACAGCAGACTTCTCAGAAGAAACTCTACAAGCCAGAAAAGATCAGGGCCCCATCTTCAATCTCTTTAAACAGAATAACAGTCAGCAAAGGATTTTGTATCTTGCAACACTAACTTCCATAAATGAAAGAGAAATGAAGTATTTCCCAGACAAGCAAACTCTGAGGGAATTTGTCACTACTAGACTAGATCTACAAGAAATATTCAAAGGAGTTTTAAGTTCTGAAACAAAACTTTGAAACACACCAGTAGAAAAATGCTGGAATTTATAAAGTTCAATGCCAACACAGTAGAGAAAATAAATTTAAAAAGCAACCAGACAACAGCCAGTATGATAAATGGAATAGTACATTTCATAGCATTGTTAACTCTGAATGTAAATGGTCTCAATGCTTTACAAAAAGATATAGACTGGCAGAATGTATTAAAATACTTGGGCAACCCCTTTGGGTCCCCCCCACCACTGTGGGAGCTTTTCTGTCCTCTCAATAAATCCTTATTAAAAAAAAAGCAACAAAAACCAAAAAACCTCAAATATTTGATGCCTTCAAGAGACCCACTTAACTCACAAAAACTCTTATAGATTCAAGGCTAAGGGATGTATAAAAAATTTCCCACAAAAATGGAAGCAAAAATGAGAAGTAGCCATTCTCAAGTCAGATAAAACAGACTTTAAATTAACAACAGTAAAAAAAAGACAAAGATGGTTATTATATAATGACAACGGGATCAATCCAATAAGAAGACATAGCAATTTTAAGTATATATGCACCTAACACCGGAGGCCCCAGATTTGTAAAACAAATTCTGCTAGACTTAAAAAAAGAGATAGACAGCAATAATAGTGGGAGACTTCAACCCTTCACTCACCTTACTAGACAGATTATCAAAGCAGAAAGTCAACAAAGTAACATCAGAGTTAAACCAGACTTTAAAGCAAATGGAAATAATAGACATCTACAGAACATTTCATCTCCAAATCATAGAATATAAATTTTTCTCATCCGGACATGGAGCATTCTCCAGGATAAGCCATGTGAAGGCCAGAAATCAAGTCTCAGTAAATTCAAAATAGTCAAAAATGATATCAAGCACCTACTCAGACAACAGGAGAATAAAATTAGAAATGAACTTCAAGAAGTACTCATGAAACCAAGCAAAAACATAGAAATTAAACATTCTGTTCCTGAATAATCTTTGGGTTAACAAAGAGATCAAGACAGAAATTTAAAAACTCCTTGAAATGAATGATGACAATAAAACAAGTTATCAAAACCTCTGGAACACAACCAAAGCTGTGTTCAGAGGAAAATTTTAGTGCTTAACATCTACATTAATAGTGCTGAAAGACTGCTTACTGATATCCTAACATCATACCTCAAAGAACCAGAAAAACATGAACAAACCAAACCTGATGCCAGCAGAAGAAAAAAAATAATGAGGATCAGAGCAGAACTAAATTAAAGTGAAATAAAAATATACAAAGAAACAATGAAACACAAAGCTGATTCTTTAAAAAGATAAACAAGTTGATAGACCTCTAGCTAGAATAATTAAGAAATGAAAAGAGAAGATTCAAATGAGCTCAATTAGAAATTAAAATGAAGACATTGCAACTGATATGATAGAGTTTCAAAAGATCATCTGAGACTATTATGAACACCTCTATGCAAACAAACTAGGCAATCTAGGGAAATGAATAAATTCTTAGAAATATACAACCTTGCAACCATGAATAAAAAAATAAAATAGAAAGGCTGAATAGACCAATAATAAGTAGCAAAATTGAAATAGTAATTAGAAGTCTCCAAACAACAAAACTCCAGGACTCGAAGGACTCATCACTGAATTCTACCAGACCTTCAAAGAACTGGCACCAATTTTACTTGAGCTTTTTCATAAGACTGAAGAGAAGGGAATCCTCCCTAACTAATTCTATGAAGCCAGTCTCACTCTGACCCCAAAGCCAGGAAAACATACCAAAAAAACCCCAAAAAAACAAAACCAAATCCCCAAACAAAACAAAACAAAACACCAATATCCCTTATGCACATAGATGTGAAAATCATCAACAAAATCTAAGGAAACAAAATTCAACAGCTCATATAAAAATAATGCACCATGACCATGTGGGTTTTATTCTAAGAGTGGTTCAATATTGAAAGTCAAGTAACGTGTTCCATTACATAAACAGAATTAAAAGCAAACATCGTATAATCATTCCAATAGATGTAGAAAAAGCATTTGATAAAAGCCAGCATCCCTTCGTGACAAAACCCTCAGCAAAATAGGCAAGAGGAAACATTCCTCAAAATAATAAAAGCTGATTTTGACACCATTTTCTCCGTCCCAAGCCTAGCAGGGACTTTCTCTAGCTCCCTCAATTCTGGGAAGCCTGCATCCAGAGACTAAGAGGAGAATCTCTACACCCCTTGGGATCACCATTGTTTGTCCTGAGAGGATACATATGGGAGAGACAGAAGCCCCAACCCCACATGGATTAAGCACGCACATTTGTAGTTGGAGTGGGAGAACTAGCAGTGGCTGAGTTGTTGGGCACCACATGGACGGATTGCAAGGCAGTGGGAAGTGGGTTCCAGGATCCTCAAATACCAGTCAGTGGATACTGTGATCTGCAGATAGCTTCTGAACCACAGCTCTTCCCATTACACCTTAATCAAATCTCAAAACTGCAAAAAAAGAAAAAACGAAAAAACAGTACAGCCCCCTACCCCAGTCTGGCTTCAAAATTGAACAAATCCAGAGGCTCTACATAAGGAAGAGGAATAGAAGACAAACATATCATAGAAACAAATCAGTGTAACAAAAAGCTGGTTCTTTGAAAGAATAAACAAGAATGAAGGATCCATAGCCAGACTGGCAAAGAAAAAGGGAGGAAAAAGCCCAAATAAACACAATCAGAAAGGCAAAAGATCAAGTCACAACTGACCCTGAAGAAATACAAAAGATTATTAGAGACTACTATGCACACCTGTATGAAAAAAATTAAAAAAACAAAATAAAATGGGGGATTTCTGGCATCATGAAATCTCCTTAGGTTGAAACAAGAAGAAATTGAGACCCAAAATAGACCAGTAATAACCCAGGAAATTGACTCTGTCATAAGAAAACTACCTACCAAAAAAGTCCTGGACCAGATGGCTTTCCAGTGGAATTCTATAAAACTTATAAGGAGGAGCTGATACCAATCGCATGGAAGTATTCCAGGCAATTGAGAAAGATGGAACTCTCCCCAAATCATTTCATGAAACTAATATCACATTGATACCCAAACCGGGTAAAGATCTAACAAAGAAAGAGAACTACAGTCCAATTTCCCTGATGAACATAGATGCAAAAATTCTCAACAGGATTCTAGCAAGTTGGATCCGTAAACACATCTCAAAAATTATCCACCATGACCAAGGGATGCAAGGCTGGTTTAACACCCACAAGATCAGTCTCTGATCCCAGCTGAGAGGAGTTTCCATTTCTGAGGGGGCCCTTAATGATGTGAGATACCCCAGTGTGCTGTTCTCCTTGGCTCTTCCTTCTGTTGGCCATTTCCATTCTGGAGCGGTATCTAGAGCAAACCTGTTGTAGTCTGCCTGACTGACTTTCTGCAGAGACACTCACCATGGGTCCCGTAGTTGACTGTGGAAACAGCCGCCCAGCCCCCGTGCCCACAGCAGAATGGGAAGGTGAAGATGGTGTGCCTGTTGGAGACCCCAGTCTGCACGAGCATCCTCTCAGCAAGTGACCCCCACTCCCAGCTGTTAAAAAAAAGAAAAAGAAGATGACTTTCACCTTTCAGTATGCTGCTTTTTAACCGGAGCCAGAGTGAAACTTGCTGGGAGATAACTTGGAAGGATTTTGCGACCAATTCGAGTTGTCCAACTTTGAAAGTGGTTTCCACCATCTGAAAATCTGTTCTGACAAATCTTCAGTCCTAGAGCATTGAGAAATCATAGCTTTGGATATATGGTGCCTGCTGTGGATATCAGCATATCTTTCACTTCCACTGTCTCATTTGGAACAGAATCTTGCATTTCAATGGTAGGCTTCAAATGAAGATGTCAGGCAGAAAATGCCAATAACAACTGGTCTCTCTGACAGCAAGAGACAGAAACTGCTGGTGGCTTGTGGCAAATTTATTGTGGGAAGGTCCCTGAACATAGCTTGTGAGACGATGTTGGTGGCTCTAGGGGGTTAAAAATGGGTGTTGAGAAGAATAGACACGGACTCTGGAGTGGGCTTTGCTTACCCAATGAAAGAAGCAAATGCTCAGAGCACCATGAAAAAAAAAGAGCAGAAACTATTGTGTGGATTCAGACAGCAGACCATCATTTCTTCAGACTAAGAAACACACTGTACAGTTTGTAATGTCCAAAAATGGCACAAAGATGTCTTCTTTAGAGTAAGAGTTTGATAAAGTAGAATGAGCAATGAAAACCTTGGTGTGTAAAACAGGAAGATGACAAAGGTACAAAGGGCTGTCTTACACTCCCTTGTGATTGTGTGCTCATACTCAACATGAGTAAGAGTAAAGGACTGTTTCTATTAGGTTTGTTTTCCCTTTTTTCTGTGTTTCTGGTTGATCTGGGGAGAAGGAGGTAGAGAGGATGCTGGTATGCTGATATGACTATGCAATAATGGTATAATAACGACAGTATTCTTTTTCTCTCCAGATCATTTTTTAAAAAATTTCTTTTTCTTTACCTGATGCAGTGGTCCTAGGACCAGAGCTGCAGCTTTAGCTGCTGGGAGCAAAAATGGCTTCTAAGCAAGAAATTATTTCTAATTCTTGTGTCAGAATTCCTAAGGGCTGAACGGGAGTGGGTTGTGCCTTCACCCCATTTGTCATAACTGGGGCTAAGAGTTGGTTGCAGCTATATTGCTTGGCAGGAAAACGAGCTCATTAGTTCTGCCGTGTGCAAGTTGATCATATCTGAACCGGGGTTGGACTGAGGAGGAGGTACTTACTAGACTGGTAGTGCTGCTTGCAGTCTGGTTCAGCACAGTGGTGATTCTTGTTTTTTCTTTTCTTTTGCAATGGCTAAAATTATTTTAATTAATTAATTTATTTGTTATAAAGATGTGGGGTACAATTCAGGATTAAGTACATAAACACTGATCATGCAGGTGCCCTTGTGGATGAGGTGTGCCCCTCCCTCCCCTGGCAGTTTCCCTCAACAGTCAGTCCCACTCCCCCTTCCCCTGACAGTTTCCCACTCCTGCCAATCGCTTTCTTATAGCATTATAATTATTCAAATTCCGCTTAGGAGTGAGACCATGTGGAACTCTGTTCTTTGTTTCTGTGATAAATCACTGAGTATGATTGACTTCAAATCCATCCAAGTTGCTGCAAAATCCGTATATTTGGCCTTCTTTATGGCTGCATAATAGTCCATTGTGTATATGTACTACACTTTCTTTATCCAGTCCAGCTTCAATGGGCATGGTTGCTTCCATGTTTTTGCTATTGTGGATAGAGCTGCAACGAACATACGTGTGCAGGTATCTTTTTTGTAGAATGATTTGAGTTCCCCCTGGGTATATTCCCAATAGGGGAATTGCTGGGTCATATGGAAGGTCAATTTCTAGTTCTTTCAGAAATCGCCACACTGTTTTCCAGAGAGGTTGTACCAGTTTGCATTCCCACCCGAAGTGTAGAAGGTTCCTTTTTCTCCACATCGTCCTCAGCATCTGTTGTTGTTTGTTTTATTAATGATGGCCATTCTTACAGGGGTTAGGTGGTATCTCAGTGTGGTTTTGATATGCATTTCTCTGATGATGAGTGAGGCTGAGCACTTTTTCATGTATCTGTTGGCTGCTCCTATGTCTTCTTTTGAGAAGTGTCTCTTCATGTCTTTTGCCCACTTTTTAAAGGGGCTGGTTTTTTCCCCTTCGGTGCGTTTGAGTTTCTTGTAGATCCTACCCAGAGGAACTAAAATTCTACAAAGAAGATACCTGCACATGTATGTTTGTTGCAGCTCTATTCACAATAGCAAAAACATGGAACCAACCATGTTGCCCATCGAAGCTGGACTGGATAAAAAAAAAATGTGGTACTTATACACAATGGAATATTATGCATCCATAAAAAAGGACAAATATATGGACTTTGCAGTAGCTTGGATGGATTTGGAGTCGATCATACGCAGTGATTTATCACAGAAACAAAGAACAGAATTCCATATGTTCTCACTCATAAGAGGACCTTGAACAATTATAACGCTATAAGAAAGTGATTGGCAATATTGGGAAACTGTCAGGGGAGGAGGGGGATGGGATTGGCAGTTGAGGGAAACTGCTAAGGGAGGGAGAGGCATACCTCATCAACAAGGGTACCTGCATGATCAGTGTGTGTATACCTAACCCCAAATTGTACCCCACATCTTTATAATAAAAATTAATTTTAAAAAACTCAAAAAGTATGTACAGTACCATCTAAGTTTGACACATTGATGTCATCCAAAGGAAGATAGATGTGATAGATAGATGAGATAGATAGATAAATAGATTAGATGCACACACATATTCACAGACACGCATATCACTGAAGCATTAAGTAGCTATTTCTGAGCAAGTGGAATTTTAGATATTTTTATTCATGGTATTTTTTGCTTCTCTATATTGTCTTTTGTGAACGTTTGTTTTCGCATAAAAAGGTACTAATTTTGTTGAATAAGAAACTTCCTCCAGGCTAGGCAACATAGTGAGACCGCCTCTCTAAAAATAAATAAATAAATAAATAAAAAATAAATAAAATAGCCAAGTGTGATGATGCATACCTGTAGTCCTAGCTCCTTAGGAGCATGAAGTGGAAGGATTGCATGGGCCCAGGAGGTGGAGGCTGCAGTGAACCGTGATGGTGACACTGCACTCCCGCCTGGATGACAGAGTGAGACTTTGACTTGAAAGGAAGAAAGAAAGAAAGAAAAGGAAAGGAAAGGAAGAAAGAAAGAAAGAAAGAGGAAAGGAACGGAAAGGGAAGGAAGGAAGAGAAAGAAAGAAAGAAAGAAAGAGAGAGAGAGAAAGAAAGAAAGAAAAGAAAAGAAAGAGAAAGAAAGAAAACGCCTGGCCAGGCACAGTGGCTCACCCGTGTAATCCCAGCACTTTGGGAGCTGAGGCGGGAGGATCGCTTGAGGCCAGGTGTTAGAGACCAGTCTGGAAAACATAGCAAGACCCTATCTCTACACAAAAATAGAATAATTTGCCTGGTGTGGTGATACACGCCTATCCGAGAGGCTAAGGTAGAAGGATCAATTTAATGCTTCTGACATTTTTTTGTTTCACCTCATCCACATTGGCAAAATGTTTCCCTTTGAGGACATTGTTCATCTGACGAAACAAACAAACAAAAAAAGGTCACTTGAGTGAGAGCATGTGAATAGGAAGGGTGGGGCGCCGGGTCATGTTGTTTTGGGCCAAAAACTGCTGAACACTCAGCGTGGTGTGGGCAGGTGGAAGACCCAGTCACCTGCTTGTCACAACTCTGAATGTTTCTTCTGTAAATCATCTCTCACAACAACACTAACTGGTACACTGATGCCAATGGGTTCTTAGAACATTTACCTAAGTAGAGTAACCCTGTACTACAAGGGACCCGCCGTCCAAAAGATAATTCTGTTTTTTTGGGGGGTCCCCCTCATGTATGTCTAATGTTGAAACAGTTTTGTACTGTCTTACTTATGGTATCTTTAAAGTAAGTCTTAATCTGGTAGAGAGTCCTATCTTTTTTTTTCTTCAAATATCTTCTTGCTATGCTTTATCTTTATCTTTGTGCTTTCATACAAATTTTCAGATTGGTTTGTCAGGGAAAGGGTGAGAACACGTATTAAGCTGCTGTTTGAGATTGCATGGAATCTATAATATGGCTTTGAGAGAATTGACATTTTTATTATATTGGATCTTCCAATGCCTGAACATTGAATATTGAGTTTCTCTCAATTATACTTTATAGTTCCTCATAGCAGTCTTGCTATTTTTTCCCTTAGGTATTTAATATATTTTATGTCATTGAAAATGATACCTTCTTCAGATTTCATTTTCTAATTTATTGCTAGTTCATAGAAATGCAATTTATATATGAATTTTGTATTCAGCAATCTTGATGAGCTCACATACTAATTTTAATAATTTATCTGTAGATTCTCTTGCATTCTGTATACATGCAATTATATCAACTACAAATAATGACATTATTTCCCAACATGCTGCATGACATATGGCTGGATATGGTTTGCTAATAATTTATCTGTGACTATAGTACACTCACACACACACACACACACACACACACACACGTATGAATGATGGGACTATAATTGAATGTGACTTTAATTTTCCCTTTTCAAAATGTCCTTCTCAGGATTTGCCTCATGAAATAAGTTGATGAATGTCTCTAAGTTTCTATTATCTGAAAGAGCTTGTGTAAAATTGGTGTCTTAGTCTATTGGCTGCATGCAAATAAATTATTTGGGAAGTGATCTCAGGTAACAAAAGTAAGAAACTGGGAAAATTGGGAAACTGAGAAGGAGCAAAAGCAAATAGAAATATGCCGGACAGCTGAGGTCTAATTGTTCTGGGATCTCTCACGTCATGATGTAGAATGTGCTTCTGAACTGTCCACTCAACAAAAAGAAGGGAGCATCAATCAGTTTTCTGCACGGGTAACTTGACAGCACCCTCTCACATACTTTTCACCTTGTATTTTATGACTTCTCTTACGTGAGGCATGGGCACTTCTGGGATCGCCTGGAAATGCAATGGAGTTAACACCTTAAGGATGAGTATTTATCAAAGGGGGACAGGAAACTGTGGATAAATGCTTCCCTCCTTTGGATTAAAAGGTAAACTGACAAAATGTGAATTTGAGCATAACACTGTTACAACAGGTATTATTTCTTCTTCAACTATTTGGTAGAATTCTCTGGTGAAGCTATATTGGTGTTTTTCTTGTGGGAAGGTTTTAATCACAAATGCAATTTATTTAAAAGACATAGAACTATTTAGACATTCTATTTCTTCTTGTGTAAGTTCTGATAAGTTTTATTTTTCTAGAACTTTGTTCATTTTATCTAATTGTTATATTTTGGCATATGGAAATTTATACTATCTTATTATAATTTTTAATTGAAGTATAACTTATATACAGAAAAATGAACAGATTATAATTTACAGCTTGATGAATTTTCACAAACTAAACATACCCATGGAAACATCACCAATATCAAGAAATATGATAGTAACAGCACCCTAAGCCCACAAATTAGACATAATTATTAGTATTGTACACAGTTGGTATTTGTTTAGTTTTACTCACAAGCTAGCCACTTTCTTTGCTTACCATTTATTTTGACAAATAAACCTTCTTTCTAGGATCATTTTCCTTCTTCCTAAAGTATATCTTTTAGGATGCCCTTGCTGAGGATCTCTTGATAGCAAACATTCAGTTTTGTGGCCTAAAAATGTCTTAAATGCATCTTTACTTTTGAAAAAAATATTTGTAGTTCTAGATAGACAGTTATTTTCCAGCAGCACTTTGAAGATGGTATTCCTTTGCCTCTGGCTAATTTTGTAGTTGTGAAGCCAGCTGTTAATATAACTCATTTAGTAGATATTTTGTCTTCTCTCTCTTTGGATGCTTATCTATTTGTTTATTTATTTATTTTCAAATTTTTTGAGTCAGGGTTTCACTCTGTCACCCAGGCTGGAATGCAGTGGCACAATCATGGCTGTCCTGCAGCCTTGACCTTCTGAACTTAGGCGATACTTCTGTCTCAGTCTCCCAAGTAGCTGGGACTACAGGTGTGTGCCATCATGCCCACCTTTTTTTTTTTTTTTTTTTGGTAGAGACGAGGTCTTGCTATGTTGCCCAGGCAGGTCTCAAATTCCTGGGCTCAAGCAATCCTGCCACCTCAGCCTATCAAAGTTCTGGGATTATAGGCATAAGCCACTGCTCCTGGCTTCTCTTTGGATGTTTATAAAATAATTTTGTCTTTGAGTTTTGACATTTCACTACCGTGCTAAATCATCCTGCCTGAGTCTTCCTAAATCTGATAATTCATCCATTTTTTTCTCTTAATTTTGTCTTTTCCTCCTTATTTCTGTTATATTCTTCTGGATCTCTCAGTTGTTGAAACCAGAACACATTCATTCTGACATTCTTGCCTCTTAACCTATCTTTTATATCTTCTGTCTTTGCTCTCCTATGTTCCATTCTCAGTAATTTCCCATTCACTCATTTTCCCTTCATCTTTGTCTACTCTTCTGCTTAACTCAGTCACTTTTTCTATTTTTAATTTATAAATGTTCTCTTATGCTCTATTGGAAAAAAAAATTCTGGCTAATGTTTGAGTGTCCCTGGCTCCCTTATCATATTTTAAATACTTTTAGCTCTTATACATATTAAGAATCTTTTATATTCTGCATCTTATAATTTCAATATATGCAGTCTCTGCAGGTCTGAGTTCATAGGTTTTGGGGATTTTCATGCATGCTAGCTTGTTTTCCTTTGCATTTAGTGATTTTTAAAAAGTTTTTAGCTTACATTTCTGGAAGCTTATTTGAGGGGATCCTTTGTGCATGGATTTAAAATGCATTTTTCCAGAGAGCATTTCCATTTGCTTCTGCCTGGCACTACCAATCCAGGCATGCTTTACATTTTTAGTTTGGGTGGAGCTAATTCAAGTACCACACAAGGATGAGCATGACTTGTCATTTCTGCCTCCAAAAAATTATTTTTCCATCAGCCTGACCATATATTAAAAATTACTTATAAAACTATATTTTGGCCATTTTTTTTTTTTTTTTTTTGAGTCGGAGTCTCACTCTGTAACTCAGACTGGAGTGCGGTGGCACGCTCCCGGTCACTGCAGGCTCAACCTGCTGGGCTCTGGTGATCCTTCCGCCTCAGCCTTCCAAGCAGCTGGAACTACAGGGGCGGTACCACGCCTGACTAATTTTTTTGATTTATTGTAATGATGAGGGCTCGCCAAGTTGCCCAGCCGGGTCTCGAACCCGCGGGCTCAGGCAATTCACTCACCTTGGCCTCTCAAAGCGCGGGATTACAGGCTGAGCCACTGAGCCTGGTTTGACCATTTTTAAGTGGCGACATATGGAAGTGTTTCCTGCAAATCTAATCTGCCATGTTGTTTTTCTGCATTAAAAAAAAAAAAAAAATTATGGTAGCGTGCGCCTGTAGTTCCAGCTACTTGGAAGGCTGAGGCAGAAGGATCACCAGAGCCCAGCAGGTTGAGGCTGCGGTGGCCGGGAGCGGCCACTGCACTCCAGTCTGGGTGACAGAGTGAGACTCCAACTCAAAAAAAAATAATAATAATAATCTGTCTACTCTGGCTCCAGTATCATGTAGATGCAATGACTTAAGTTTACAATATGTTAAATATGTATGTCATATATTATAGTATCTTATATTCAAATAGCTAGAAAGGCATGCTTCCTGTCATTGTTCTAAATTGTCTTGGCTTTTTTCAGAGACTTACTGTTTCAAATGTTTTAAAATTAGCTACCAAAATTAAAAAGTAACTGTGGGATACTGGCTAACACTGTGTTAATATATACTCTGTGTGTGTTTGTGTGTGCAGCTTGGGAAGAATTGTGTTATTGGCACATTTAGTTGTTACATTTCTGGTTAATATTTTTCTTTTTCTTTTTTTTCTTCTAATTGAGAGAAATGTTTTCCCCATCTGAAAGGATAAAAGCCAAAATGGAGTTATCTCAGCCATTGTGGGCAGGTGGGTTGGTGTTGGCTCATACTTTTGTCTTGTTACAACAACTACAGATCAGTGGTGTGCTATAGTGAATGTCTATTCATTCTCTTGCTCTGAGGTAAGCTTGATAACTCCTCCCTCTAGTCACTGGTAAGTAAAGCTGCGACCTACCCTGGTAACTGGCACCAAGATCTTATAATTAACATCTTTGCTCTAAGGATGTGTTTCTCATTACCAGTCCTCCTGTTTATGTGACAGACCACCTGGTCTCTGAGACTAAAGAAACAGACAGTCATGATGGCTCCAACTCTTCTGCAATCTCCCCAAGAACGCTTTTCTACCCCAGCCCTCCTGCTATCTCACCCCTGCACAGTACACTCCCAGCTAAGTGCCTTTCAGTTTCCCAAATCCAAGGACATTAAAAAATTAATGTGTCTTACAGCTGTTTTACAACCTTAAATCACCTGAAACTCAGGCTGCTGTCATCCTAATTGCCATGATGGCAACCCCCTCCCACTGTCAGTTTCCACAGGAATGCTCTTTGTAAATCAAACAACTCCTGTTCCCTGCTCCCTAAAGGAAAGCCTCGAAGACCCCCAGCCTCGAGCGACTGCCACCACATTTTCTTGAAGCATCTGGCCCCTTCTGTCCCTTGGGAAATGAATCCCTTCTTTTCTACTCTACTTTCTAAATAGATTTTCTTTTCTAATCTAATTTCTGTGTGATTCTTTGCATACCCATGGCACTGCCTCAGCTCGTTGACCCAACACCCTTATTAGTTTCTTTCTAACTGGTTGTTTGGGGATCACCAGTTATTTTGAAACACATGTTTTTCTTATGTCTCTTTTGTATAAATGGCTTAATAGTTCTTAAGGAGTTTATTGTCGTGACTGCTAAAGACAAGCAAAACAATATTAGTATCTCAGTTAACAGCTAGTTTTCAAAATATCCAACAGCACAAAAATCATTCCTGCTCTGCAGCTTGGCAGCCCTTGAGGAGAAAATGCCGACGGCTCCCTTTTAATGTTTGGAAAATTCACGAAATTATGTGGTTCTTGAGACAAACTAAAAAATCTTGCTGACACTGATTACTTCTAGGAATTCAGCACCTCTTACCAGACTCTACAAGTCATATGCTTTACTAAAGCATAGTTTCCACTAGAACCAACTGCTGGCATAAAGGACATAAACAGTTACCACTTTCTAGAGTCACCCTCCAATTAAGACAAAAGTCCACTCCATTCCTTATCCCTGTCCCTCGGGGCAATAGTTTCATCTCTGTAAAAACTTACCACTGCTGGCCTGCACGGTGGCTCAAGCCTGTCAACCCAGCACTTTGGGAGCCCATGGGTTCGAGAATAGCCTGAGCAACTTGGCGAGACCTTGTCTCTACAATAAATGAAAAAATCATTTGGGTGTGGTGGCACGCACCTGTAATCCCAGTTACTCGGAAGGCTGAGGCAGAAGGATCGCCAGAGGCCAGCAGGTAGAGGCTGCAGTGGCACGCTCCAGCTTGGGTGACAGAGTGAGACTCTGACTCCAAAAAAAACCCCCAACCAAACAAAAAAACTTATGACTGCTGAACGCTGAGAGTGTGCTGCGTTTCTGATCTGATGTCAATTCACAATTCTTCAAAGCTCAAAAGCTAGTTTTTCCTTTTGTCATCAAGATGACCTCCACCTGCCTGTGCCTTGTACAGATGGGAAGTTAGGTCACAGCAAAAATTCGTTGCCTTTCACCTGGGAGGCATTTTGGATGGAGGTCAGGAGACCTGGAGTCACCTCTACAACCCATGACTTAAAAAAACAAATTATACCCAACATGTGAACAAGAAGTGAGCACTGTGTGCAGGCCTCATAGTAAGATTTTTTTCGATGGCCTCGTGTATTCTGGCTCCCCAAAGGAAAGAATTCTCTTAACAGCCGTTTAGAAAACAGGGCTCACAGACAAAACACACACAGAAGTAACTTCTCTTTTTTTAGATGAGAAAATATAGTTTATTTAAAAGTAAGTTGGGGGAGGGCAAAGCTAGGAAGCATGGGGACAGTCATAGCTCAAAGAGCACGTGGCCACACCAGTCTCACAAGGAAATGGCCTCAGAAATTTTTCTTTCTTTTTTGTGTTAATTAGGAGAGAAGGGAGAAGCTGGCTTTAGTAAACGTTTATGATTCTTGTTAAAAAAAAAAAAGACACGGGCCTTTCTTCTTAGCTGGCACGGTGGCCATGCCTGTACACAATCCCAGCACTTTGGGAAG